>JAMKCH010052160.1:0-10004 GCA_023653785.1 Ophioderma brevispina | reverse complement strand
GATGATTTGCAATTGTCGGACCGGTTGAGAGAGGGTAAAGTGCGAGGGTTCGCTCAGCAGAGGCGTCTGCTTCTTTTGATTCGGCACGTTTATGTCAGAGTCATTTCGACTGGACAGAGTTTAATTCATCGAAGATTAGCATTATCGCGATATTTCCACCTGTTTATCTTTCAAGAGTGATATCAAAAAAAATAAATAACAGAGTTAAAGAAGTAATATGCACCTTATGAGAATTTTGAAAGTCATGTTTTTTTATATTAATGTGGTTAATAAAATGATTAAAAGGGTCATAAACGATGTGTTATTTTGTATTTAAAGATTCCCGTAGTCATACTGGACATATTGGTACTCATTTCCTTAATCGCGTCATTAATTTGTTTAGTACTTTCGCATATAAATGAAATATCAGTAATAGAAAATATGAATGTCTTATGAGGATACAATATCGGAAAAGTTGTTGCGACTTCGCTTGGAGACGGTGCCCATTTTAAAATTACGACGTTTTTTAAATGTACATATTAAATGATAATTAAAAATTATTGGAAAATAAATTTTTGAAACGTAAAGGGGTCGGCCTTTGTGCTTCACTTAGCACAAAAAATATGGTCTCTAAAAACGGTGGTCGCAAAAAAAGCACAATCTAGGGCTGTCGACTCCAATTTCGAATTTTCGAACAGCATCCTTATTTACCTATCATTGCGTATTGCAAACAGACGTACACGTATATATTTCATACATCCCATGACCATCCCTTTGATTAGCTTAATTATCTTCTGCCTTTAATATTACTAATGAAATATTACAGGTATTATAAGCTTTCTTCTTCTTTTTTTTTTTTGTATTTCAACCCATATACTAATTATCATCTTGCCATGTGATTATCAGTGTTACATTTTTTTTAGTCAGGTAGATGAGTCCGAGCTTATGGCCTGACTAAAGTTGAGTATGGACACAATGTTTTTGCACAAAACTGATTAGAATTAGGGTGTGTAGAATAAGAATTCTGCCGGGTATCTTTCAGCTCACGCCCGTCTTTTGGGTTCTTGCGGTCGATGGTTTTTCGAACGATATAAAACTATGTTTGACGGCAAAAAAAGATCTAGTCGAAGATACCAAGCTTTTAAAAACTTTCATCCGAAAAAGCTACTGATGATAACATCTTGGTGCTAATTTGAAAATACAGCCAAATAATACTATTTTTATATTAAATTTCCGAGTGTATAGGGACGTACGCTTATAATAATATTTAAAGATACGCAGAAACTCCGGATTTGAGTAGTTTTTTGCGATTGCCGCAGACCCTCCGATTGGAGTGTGTGCGTCATAAGCTGCAACTACGATATTGGGAGTGTTTAAATTACAATAATAAAATTTAAAGATACGCAGAACCTCAGATTTTTGGAGTTTTTGCGATGTCCGGAGACCCTCCGATTTTGGAGGTCTGGATTATAAGCGGAAACTCCGAGTTGGAGTGTTTAAATATAAATAACAATATTTAAAAGCTACGCAGAACCTCGATTTTGGCAAAGTTTTGCGATGTCCGCAGACCCGACCATCCGATTTTTGGAGTGTGTGGGCTATTAACGCAGAAACTCCGGGAATTGGAGTTTAAATATAAATAACAATATTTCAAGATACGTAGAAGCTCCGATTTTGGAGTTTTTGCGATGTCCGCAGACCTCCGATTTTGGAGTGTGTGCGATTATACGCAGAAACTCATATTGGAGTGTTAAATATAAAATACAATATTTAAAGATACGCAGAACCTTCCGATTTTTGGAGTTTTTGCGATGGTACGACAGACCCTCCGATTTTGGGAGTGTAGTGCGTATTATACGCTGAAACTACGATATTGGAGGTTAAAATAACTAATAAAATTAAAAAATAAACGTTTTACGGGCCCGATTTTTGAGTTTTGCGCATGCCGCAGACCCTCCGAGTTTGGGAGTGTCTGCGTTATATACGCGAGGAAACTCGATGTTGGAGTGTTTAAATATAAATAACCAATATTTACAGAGAAGCAGAACCTACGATTGGAGTTTTTGCGATGTCGCAGACCCTCCGATTGTGGAGTGTGTGCGTATTATACGCGGAAACTCGATATGGAGTGTTTTTTAAATATAAATAACAACATTAAAGATACGCAGAACCTCCGATTGGAGTTTTTGCGATGTCCGAGGACCCTCCGATTTTGGAGGGTGTGCGTATTATACGCAGCAAACTCCGATATTGGAGGTTTTGCGGCGGGCGCAGACCCTCCAATCTTGGAGTAACTTTATACATGTATTACATAGTGAGGTTTGCAATTCTCTACAATAGGTATGTAGGCAACTTAACCAAAATTGTCAGGGGGCTAACAAGACCAAAAAAGAAAACAAAACATTAGTGGGGGACTGTAGTGAACAGATTTTATGTGAGTGTGGGGCAAATCCCGGATTAAAATTGCTGAATTTTGGTACACAAGTAATTTAATTGGAAAAAAAAAAACATTGATAATCACAAAAAACTTGCTGGAAGCCTTGCCACCCCTGTTCATGGCCCCCAGCCTTGGATTTCAAGGTTACACAGGGGTTAAATTTTTAAAATGTTACGAATTGTGTTGAAAAAGCACACCATGATGTTTGTATGGTTACAAGGATTTCACCCAAAAAGGTATAGTTTATACTCCGGTGACTTATAGTTAGGAATTTATGGGGTAAAAAACTGTAAAATATTTAAAAAAGTCAATTTAGTTTTTGTACAGGGGTCAAAAATTAAAAGTATGCCTCCAAGTTTTGTAAATGTGGGTCAAAAATGTTGGTTTAGCTAATAGAATGCAAATATAGAAGGTTTGACTATTTACGGGTCTGGTTTTAACCAAATGGCGAAGAAGTCAACAAAGCTATTGGAAGCTATTGGATTCATTGACTTCGACCGATTTTGTTGGATAACTTGAAAATAAGCAATAACAGATAAGGCCAACTATTCCTTATTCACTCATTTAAGCTAGGGAAAACAATTTGCACCCTACATATTAACTGAATCGAAGCAACTTTGAACTTTGACCATGTTACACACCAAAATTGACACCTTTTCACCATTTTACAGTTTGTATCCAGTACTCCGGAACTATAGCCAAGAGTAGTTGTAAACTATACCTTTTGGGAATCCTGTGACCAGACAAACACAATTGAGTGGCCTTTTTAACACCATCAGACATTTTAAATGTTTGACCCCGTGTAACCTAAAACTAGCTGGGGGCATTGAGCGGGGGTTGGCACGGGCTTCCCATACAATTTTATGGTTATCCCCCAATGCCTAAGTACTGTGTGCCAAAAATTCACAATTTTATACGGAAGCGCACATTCTTTCATTACAGTTCCCTCTATAAGACAGGGGAAAAAAAAACCGAACATACCAAAATGGGGACAGGAAAGGGGGGAGGAGGCGAGGGTGGGGGGGGGGGGGGGGGGGGTTCTTGGGGGGGGGGGGGGGGGTGACAGCAATGACTAGGAGAGAACGGGGCGGCGGAGATATAATGCACGTAATAAGGCAATACAAGAAAAAAATCAGATAAGATGGTAAGAGTTGATGAGAAAGGTTTTTTTTAAAATGTTTTTTAATAAAGAGAGGAAGGTCTTCTATTTTGATGGCAACATCTAAACCGTTCCAAAGTAGTGCACCTTGGATTTTAATAGTATTTTCGTGCTAACTTGGTTGTTTGTCGGTTAATTGTGCAAATACCAAAGCTTGGCGAGTTTCGTAAGGTATGGATCTGGTCGTTCTTTTAAAAAAGTTGTAGCAAGTAGGCTTGACGGGTAAGTCGATGTGTGGTATTTGTACATAAAAAATTACCCATTGGAAAATAAATATCGGAAAGTTTTAGCATGATCATGGAGGAAACAATGGGTCTGGTGAGCCAGCCATAATGAATTGTTACAGGTGCCGAATTGCTTTTTTTGCAAACAGGAAGAGAGAGTTGAGATGTGGAACGTTATTTTTGTCTGCCCACACAATTGTACAGTAACTTAGATCGGGGAGAATAAAGGTTGTTGTAGAGGGTGCAGAGGGAAGTGAGGGGAGATAAGGACGGACTTTGCGGATTATATTATACCAATATTATTTAGAAACAATTTTGAGTGTGGGTGTGTGAGAATGCCAGACAGGTGCTGTCAATTAAGTTACAAAAGAAAATTAGTGGTTGTTTACTTCACTGATATATTTGTCAATTTTGTTATTTTAGATTAATATCTGGTCTGTGCTGTGTTATTTTTGAAGATCATAAAATTTGTTTAGCAATATTAGGGACGTTTATTAGTTTGAACCAGTTGGAGATGATAAGTAATTCATTATTGACCAGAGTTTCGAGTGTGCAGGTCTATGCGGTGAAAAGAATATTAGTGTCATCCGCAAATGATAAGTATAATGAGGAAGATGGAGCAAGAGGAAGTATTGATTATGTACAAGTAAGAAGAGAAGACGGTCCCAATATTGGAGTCTTGCGGCACCCCACAGATGATATTGGAGGGGGCGGAGGGGGGGGGGGTTTTTTTACTTTTTATTTAATATTTGTAACATATTGCGTTCTGTCAGAAAGGTAGTTAGATATCCATCGATTGGCAAGACCCTTTATGCCATACGACTTAATTTATGCCAAGGATGGTAGGGTCTAAGCTGTCGAAGCCTTGCTTTACGATCAAGGAAGATTTCCAACAGAGTAAAGCTTTTTATCCAACTCCTCAGAAACTTTGGTGTAGAAATCAATTTACTGGCCTGTCAGTGGTCCTTTTAGGGCGGAATCCAAAATGATAGGACAAAGATATATTATGCTTTTGTTGAATAAAATCAAAGATTCTATTATAATGATCATTTCCAAGACCTTTGACAAGTGTAGGTAGTATAAGAAAATGGCCTTATATTGTTGAACAAGCTGAGAATCGCAGCTTTGAAAATGGGGAATGACATTAGCCCATTTTGAGTTTTGAAGGAAAAACCCGGAAAACCCAACCAGTACTAAAAGAAAGGTTGAAAACCATGGACAAGAATTGAATTAATTCAGGGAGGAATGCTAATGATATTAGACCGATGCAATCGTGGCCGGTGGTTGAGCTTGTTTTAAGTTAAGCTACCAGTTTATCAATCTCATCTGGTGAAGTTGGCGAGGAGAAATATATACTTTATTGACTTGAGAGGAGGTGTTGTAAAATTGGTATCGGAGGGTGGTATATTTTTCAAGCCAGGAAGACGCCGATATTCGACAAGAAATCATGAAGTGGCGGAGGCGAATTTAGTAGCGAGTCGGTTACCTTTCGCCAACGTTATCGAGAAAAAAAATCAGGAGTCTGTGCATGTTATTCTTCCAGAAGTTGTTGAGGGTTGCCACAACATTTTGCTCATATTGCTGTTTATGAGGATTCAAATTTCAGAGGAGATGTATGACTTTTTGGAGAATCGAAAAGCAGTTGTTAATGATTTCTAATATTAACATAAGCGATTATATCGATTTTGTTGGATGTTTACGATGTTTTTCTAATAATTTTCTTTAGTTTGTATTGATTTGATAAGAAGTTTTTTGTGCATCATGAGTTTAATAGGGAGTATTTCTTTCGATAATTAGTCTTGGTGATTTGGGGCAGTGTATGTTCATGAGATTGGGAATTATCAATGAAATTTATTTGTAAGTATCAGGGTCGTCATTTGTTGCGACCAAATCCCAGGTAACGATGGAGAGTGCATTTTTGAGACACTTTATATGTATCGTTTTCTTGTCCTGCGTTCAATGAAATGAGGTCAGGATTTTGTTGAGAAAGAATGGGAAGCTATCTGGAGGTGATACGAAATATTGGGAAGTGATCAGATAAGTCGGTTATGATGATCCAGGATTTGATTGTCTGTAAAGATTTTGTCATTAGTGAAGATGTTGTCAAGCAAATGCATTTTTGCGTGGAGGCCTATCATACAGGAAAAAATTATTTGAAGGAAATCAGATGATTAAATATTGGACTTAGGCCTACTATCACATTTCAAAGAGTGGTTTCGAGATTGAAATCACCCACTGATTATAACAATTGCGTTTTCTCTTTTGTTATCGAGGTTAAAGTTTTTTCAAGTTGCGACATAAAATCATCAAAAATGACTAGTTCAGTATTGTAAATAATACCTGTCAATGGTTTTTGTGCGGATGAGTTATTTCGAATAAATATGGAGAGTCACCAATCAACGCAATCTAATTTGAGATCATTTCTAAGGACATAATGGGATATCTGAATTAATAACGAATGAAGCCACCTTCCGCATTTGCTGTCAGACGTACGCAATTTTCGCGTTGTAACCAGGAAGGTCGACAAGAGTGGCATCGGGACCTGTCAGTAAACCAAAAAATCAGTTTAAGGCCATAAATATCAAAGCGAGAGGTGAGCGTATAAAAATAATCGGTTATAGAATTACCATTCTTATTTAGACTCCGGCTATTATGATATATTAAGGAAAAACCGGAGGTTGTTGACAATGGAACACGAATTAAAATAGCATGGTCAAAAATAAGAACAGTCATAGGACAAGATATGGTCGATATTACATGCGGCATCACTGGTTCGAAGGAGTCGGCCCCGTACGCAGGGGTGCGGGGGTGCGGCCGCGCACCCACCCCCCCCCCCCAAATTCCACAAAAAGGGGCAAAAAAAAAATCCACTTTTGCTGAAAATTTTGATAAAAAAGGGGACCCACAATTTAGAGAAATTTGACCCGAAAGTCCACTTTTTGGTGAAAAATGTTCAAAGGGCAAAAAAAAGGACAATGTTAGGGGGGGGTAGAGTCCCACTTTACCAAAAAAAGGTTCCACTGTTTCGAAAAAAAAAGGTCCACTTTTTTGAAGTTCAGCCCCCCCCCCAAAATGAATCCCTGCGTTACGGCCCTGCCGCGGAGTGAGAATTTAAAGTGCTTGTCAAAACGGGAGCGGGTTGTAAAACTAAGATCAGGACTACGACGAGTCAGACCTACATACCGGACGGCAAAGCACATACAAAAAAAAATAACTAGTGAGTAATGACTTAACATATGTACAAGGGGAATAGCTGAAGCTGGGACAACAACAGCGGCACCCAATTGGCCGGCCTATCCATCTAAATGTTAATCTTGTTGAAAAAAAGACACAGGTAAATATCAATATACCGTACCGACATGTGCTGAGTGGGACATGGCTATTATAACCATCATCCGCTCAATGCAAGCCGCAATCGATAGTGGTGTTGTATTCGAGAGGAGGAGAACGAGGGATGAGGGAGAACATTCGTTATAGAATTAATCCAACTAAAAGTGAATACCCTGGCCTACATCTAATGGGCCTGAGCCCTCCCCTTACATGAGATCACGATAATCCAATATCCGCTGAGTACGTCCACCTTGGTATTGTACGATCCCTATACAAACTATACCATATCATGAGAGGATCCAAACTAGCAAGGAGAGCCATGTATGGTCTGCATGGGTGCCGGCAGGCATGGTAAAAATGGTTCTTTCACCACAGCTGCTTACCATTTATGGAAAATCTATGTTTTACCAAGGCAATGTTTGTATTGGGCTTGAAGTTACAACATACAAGAGCTCCGACATAATTAAGCTTGAAATTTCCACGATGAAGACCCTAAGGCAACTACAGTTGCTTCCAGAAAAAAACAAGTGCTTGTAATCAGGCAGTTTATGGGCTACTTGGAGCTAAACCAATCGAAGCCGTGGTTGACCAATTTCAACCCTCACCCCTGTGGCAACATTCTTTCTTCGTCTAGAAGGTTGCCATTGATTGGACCTAGCTAGAAGACAGTTTGCTGTGAAGAATAACAAAAGTAGAAGCTGTTTTATACATGTCAAATGTTGCTTTGCAATATGATCTTCCTTCAACCTTATGAGCGGTTAGAGAATCCACCGAAGAAAGAGTCTGGAAGATTAAATGCCTGGTTAATGCTCTGTGGAAGCAGAAGCAAATAAACGTGCGTCCCAATCGTCTCTCAAGTAGCTCAACATTGACACTAAATATTGGGTTGTGCATCCTGTATGGAGTACTCTAGCTGGCAACCCCGA
The DNA here is from genome assembly GCA_023653785.1 of Ophioderma brevispina. Lineage (NCBI taxonomy): Eukaryota > Metazoa > Echinodermata > Ophiuroidea > Amphilepidida > Ophiodermatidae > Ophioderma > Ophioderma brevispina. The sequence goes on along the minus strand of JAMKCH010052160.1, from coordinate 1,949 downwards.
AGGTTAAAATGCTGCTGTCAAGGCTAGATTGTTAACAGGGACGTATGTCTTACAAGCAAACCGTGCAAAAATTTAACCAGTTCCTTCAACTTGACCCCACACATTTAAATTTGTTGGGAAAAGCTGAAGATAGTTGCAAATTTAATCTTCGTTGCAAAGCCCTTGATAAACAAAGGTACCATATTGAAAAGATCTGTGACCTGTTGAAGGCGAATTATTCAACTGAGGATGTACGAACCATAGTCGGAAACCAGTCAAGTTTATGCACCAACTAATGACTGTACCACAAATCACTGTACGATTTTTTACCCCATATCAGTATTTTATGTGATATCATCGAACCAGCCTCAGAACTGCTTTGTTACAGTCTTCATGTCAAGAGGTCCTCATTAATGAAATATTGCCTAAGGACTTGATCTTTTAATTGACCAGTATTGTCTGCGCGGTTAATTTAATTTGTCTACGTATCATCTGAACTGACATCAACTGTGTTTTATACAGATATATTTTTTTTTTCTTACTTTGTTAAGGCCAGGATTTAAACTGTGACTGATTTAACTGATGTCATAGGAGTTTGTTTTTTACATGTAATATCGCTTGTCATCCGGTAGTGTACGGGCCTATCTTAAGTTTGCATACAAAAAATTAACTTATATATATTTAAATTTTAGTGAACAGTGCAATATTACATGTTCGTGGTGTGCATTGGTAATAAGTGTGGCTTAATGTTCCTGTACCATTTGTTGTGGGCATTAGTTTTTTATGTGGGCATTCTGTGCATAATGTCTAAATAGTCATTGGTGAATAACAATGTCGCCATGCGGGATGTTTTTTTGTATTGTTGGTGTTATTCCTGTGCCTGTGGAAATGTCTCGCGGTAACCTTTGTGTGGTGATATGGCGGAACTTAAATATGGTATTTGTTTGATTTTCTCATTTCATACAACACTTTTGGTGGTGCGCCTGATGATAGGCGGGATTTTTCCAGTCAACACAACCACCACCCAAGCTCAAAAAACCAGGAGCTGCAGTAAGTGTGCAAATTCTCCGAGACCTGCGCGATTGATTCCATCACCATGCTGGAAGTTGCTATTAGTGGATATTCTATGCGTCGCCATGACAGGGATCGTGAAGGAGGAGGTGTATGTGTGTACATAAGGAACGATTTTGCTTTTAATAAAATCCTAGACTAAACTTACAGACCAATCGCATAGAGACAATCTTTGATTTATTATACCCAAGTCAAAACCCATTACGATTGGTGTATCGCATATCGGACACCTTATAAACATTGATTTCCTGAGGCATTTTGAAGGTTGTTAATCGCAAAAATAAGATTCTGACGTGAAATTATGAATGATGTGTGGATTTCAATGTCAATTTCTTTGATAAGAATCCTGGATTTAATTTAAGAACTATACAAGTATTCTTGATTTATCAACTTCCAAACAATTAATACGACTATCCCTCGTAAAACTGATACGACAGTATCTGATTGATCACACACATCATTTGTAATAATGAAAATAAGATTTGTCAGTCAGGAACACGACTGTTTGTTTAGCGATCATCTTCTCTTTACTGTACATACACGTAAAGTATTGAAAAGTCAAATTGGTCTAGTAGAATGTTTATTAACTCAGGCTCTAAGGACCTACAGTATCGGGAATCTGCTGACAGCATTGTCTTCTGTGGATTGGTCTACAGTTTACTGTATCATTTTAAACCATGCATGGAGTAATTCTAAGACAATCTCTCTGCAGATCCTTGATATTGTGGCACCAATTAAAAAGATTAGACTGAAAAACAAGACTAACTGGATAACAATGAACTTGAAAATATCATGTATCGAAACCACTGTATTTGTACAGTTCAAAAAAGACAGACAAAAACTGCTCTGTACAAGGAATAATTGTCAAATGGAAATAGATTCAGAGGGAGGTCGAATCT
>JAMKCH010052159.1:0-10270 GCA_023653785.1 Ophioderma brevispina | reverse complement strand
GGGCCAGGGAACGCGGAATATTTTGCCGAAAAAAGTTGAAATCCTCCATCCCCCCTGCATAAATAATGACCGCTCCGAAGGAGCCTGGTGTAGGTGCCATCCAGTCATCATGTATCCTGTCAGGTCTAGCAGTCAAGTTCTTTCGTGATTACATATGCAACGTCGGCCCGTCTGTTTTCAATTTCTTTCTTTTCAATGTCCAACTTAATCATTCTAAGACATACTTACACACAATGAGCAGCAGTCACCGCCCAACGACTGTTTAGTAACGTTGCCCCACACCCTTGTCTCGATGTATAAGTCAGTAGAGCCTCCATCCCGGCGCAGTCTCCGCAGAATCCGCATCAACCCACCCAGAATGCGTTTGTCTAACACTGGACGTGTGCCACATATTCCAGTATGTAATTATGTCTGTTGTAATACAAATGAGTGAATTTATAGGCCCATTGTTAGCCATATTTGTGTTTCATCAAAGATAGACATCTCATGAAATCCTTAATTCTATAGATTTAAGCTAGACGAGCATGGTGTTGGCCACATGATACCAAGACTATTCAGTGCACCTACACGGCATTGACATCCTAGTGGGGTTTGGTATGTCAATGAACATTTCCCGAGGATATTTTGCTGAAATTGATTGTCTTGCTGTTTTTCATTCAATAGTCAGACCACATAAAATGTGGGGATAAAACACAATTGAACTCGATTTTAAATTTTTTCCCTGGGTAAAAAAAAGGTAACATTTCCCTCTTCACGAAGGGGGCATCACTCTGAAAATGTTGCCCCCATCATTTTCTGTAGTTTAGGCCCCTATTGAAACCCAAACAGCAACAAAATAATTTTAGCATAAAATCCGACGGGAATACACACCAAACCACACTATCCATAAAATTGTTTGTTGCATACATAAACATCCAATACGATCCTAAGGCACGATGCTACCTCAGAATGTTTTATAATAAAATTAGAGGGATTTTATATTGTAGGATTTTAGAATGCCATATTGTTTTTAATTAAAGCTGACACATCTTATGAAATCCTTATTCCAAACGTTTACTCTCTTTCCGTGGTGATCGTCAGGTTGGTCAGCAACGACAGCAACGGCCACTTTAGCAGCAGCAACCTGCAGCAATGGCCACTGCAGCGACAACAGCACCTCTACCGCCGCCTAAGCAACAGCCTTTATTATCCAAAGTCAAAGTATAACCTCAAGCCACCCTACGCAGCAAAAGTACCTCCTCCTAACGATGGCATTCTCAACGCCATCGTTAGTCCTCCAGAAGCCTGCACATGTGAGACCGCCAACTGTTTTTCTGGAAGACAACCCAAAATAAAGGGGAGGCTAACTTCATATCCTGGCAAGGTTTTGTGCAGCGGAGCTTTAAATGATGACCCAATTATCCAATCACCCGCACATCCGACTGTGTTCCCTGCGTGAACTTTGCACTATGTACACTCAGATTGCGAGATCAGCCACGACATCATCAGTGGGCTTGATGAGCTGTATCCAGAGCTTCTATGTCAGACTTTTGCTTTCTGTGCAGGATCTATCTAGACTAGTGTCCATCCTACTACACACTCAACACCAGCCTTCGTGACGACTCCATGTCATGCTTCATCGCGGATAAGACCCAGACATGAAGTATTATTTTCATTCTCAAGTTGTTACCTGTGAGCTCGGCACTGCAACTCCATGGCCTGACCAGAGCAACCATGTCCATTGGAGAGAAGTGCAGCCAACTGAAAGAGCCACAGTCTTGGAAAAAAGTGTTGAATACTTTGTTGGATTTAGGGAAAGAATGCCCCTCCCCAAGACATGTTAATCCGAGTCATGTTGTCAGCAGGTCCCAATAATTTGACGAAAAGGTATAGGGATTTATGGTATGAAAGGGGAAATCCTCTACTGTTCCAATGGAACGATGCTTACCCAATTGCGATCTCATTTGCGAACATGAGAATGGTTCTGTAATTACATCAAGTGTTCCAAGACTTTTTGCCCAGCTGCAGGTCATCCACATTCAGGACTACCCCTTACCACCCGGAATCTAATGGCATTTACGAGAGGTTTAAATCACACTCTGGTATGCTCGGAATCTTTTCATGCTTAATCAGAAGACGAATGAAAAACCTATGTTGGCCATTAGTACATAACATGCATAACAGGCATGACCACTGGTTACTCACCGTACTACCTCATGTTTGGCCGCATCCTTGCACTTATCGACCTCTGTTTTGGGTTAAAACCAACCGACGACGCCCCCAAGTGAAGTCACAAGCTATGTTGATCAGCTCAGACAGACTGGCTCAACTATGCCTATGACCAGCCATTAAACACACGGCTAAAGTAAATAAAGCCAGCAAAACGCTACTAGACCTTAAAAATAGGGGACAAAATGCTCCTGTCTAAAGATCGCGTGCAATGGTCAAGAAAACTGGCAAAACATAATATTACTGAGTGCATGGGAACATTATGTCCCACATGTGATACGCCGTGTCACCCAAGACATCGCCAATAAAGGAGGTACAACCTGAAATATACTTTGGCTCCTTGCAACAATTTGGACCACTTGATGAAGACGGCAACGATTTAGGATGCAAATTCAGAAACATAACACCAGCCTCCACTACAGCTACTCTCGGCTTTCCAGACGTTCCAGACGTTAGAGGAAACATGAACCATCAAGTGATTCCAGTGACCAGGATGAAACCCTTATGGCATTGCGGCATGTTTTGTGAATACAATTGTGGCAGAGATATAATACTCCGGGCTCACAGTACGGAACATGGTGAACAATAGGGCAATCAATTCAGTTGACTCTTCATCGCAACATTAGTTGTCACGCTTTATTCCGTTGTCGTCTATGGAGCCCGGACGATGGTACCTGCCGACTATGATTACTTTCACACCGTGGCCAACCAACCGCATCTCCCATGTGCAAGGCTACCATGCGAACAGCGAAAGAACTGTTATAATCACTCTAGATTATTCCAATTATTTGGGTGTACCAAGATATGTGATCCGTTTAACTGTGCAACACCTAAACTAGACAAAGTAAAATGTCGGCGCCACTTTGCTGCCGCGGGGGGTAAGTGATTGGAGACCAATTACGACCACCCCACCCAACACAATATACTTTCATCCTGAATAGATGCCATTGCTCTCCAAAAGTCTACTTTTTCACTCCTATTAACATAACAAACATCCCCGCACACCCTCTCCACTACATTAGATTCCTGGTGGCCCTGTCCTTGCTTGGTGCACTCTAGAAGCTGAGCCAGCATCAAGCAAGGCCTGAACTGTCCATCTCCTCTCTCTCTCTCTCTCCCTCTCTTCTCTCCCTCTCTCTGTTCCTGTTCTGTCTTCTTTCTACAGGTCAGTCCTTGATTGCAACCCGGACATTTAATAATACATGTATATACAGTTATAAACGAAAAACGCATTCAGTTATCAATTACTCTATTAGGCTTCTATTCTGCTCTCTTATTAAGGAGACTCTGGTCGACAGTGCTCGTATTGTAGTAATAAATCAATGAAATACACTTTTAACCTCATACTTGAATAAATAATCACATTGATCAATTTTTTTTTTTTCGAAATATCCTACCGCCTTCATTCACTGTGGCGGGCTCAGTTGTGTTGAGGTTGGTGCTGTGTTGGTTGAGGTTGAGGCCGTGGTTGGTTGAGGTTGGGGAGCCTGTGTTGGCTCTTCCTGTTCCGTTGTTATTACCTAATAAGAATAAATAATGGCAAATTGTTCATTATTTCTCTGACTTACGATTTTATCACACTCAATGTTCAGACAACAGGCCGTTGTCCGTAGCCGTAATGCTGCGTTTACGTAATTTCAAAGGTGCGTGTTCTCCGATCGTCTTTAGGACCCACTTATACTATTCCAGGAATAGTACTCGATTTTGATATCAATGAAAGGCCGTATTTTTCTCATTTGTCATCCTGAAATTTGAGCCCATACAAAATCCTTTTCATTCAAATAATAAACAAAACCCCGGCCGTTTTAGTGGTTAACCACCAATATTAGCACAATATGAATAGGGCTATGCAATATGCCATTATTACGTCTACCATCAAAACCGCAAGTTTGTTTCCCACGGTACTGTGGTGGGGTGTATGGCAAGTGCCAGGCTCTCATATCAATGTAGAGAACACAATACACTAAACGAACAGCACCTTTAAATCCGACTAAATATTATAGTGCTTTAGATTAGGTTCATTGTATAGTAATACGTAGAACGTATTTGTCATACAAGTTGAACAACGCTTATTGAATGCTGTAATATTTAAGAGAAAAGACATGCCTTAAACATGACACTTAAAGGTTTGACTCAGAGACTTTCCGAATATAATATTTTGTGTATAATTAAAAATAGTCAACTGGAAATAAAGATAGTCACCTAAAATACTTAATTCAAAATTAGAGATGAATCTGATGTTTCGCTTTCATGCAGTAAATATTTATGTACAGTATAACAGTGCTGTAGGATACCGTGTGTAACAAAAATTCCGGATCTGGAATTTTATAACAAAGTTGTGATCTTCTATATGAAGGACTTCGATGTGAGTTTAGTTATTTCATATAGTGATTATTTTATGGACAAGCATTATCTTTATAAAAAAAAACACGATTTGTGTGAAAATTGAGGGAGTCCTCGGGAAATCTGTAAGTCAGCCTTTAAGTTTACTCTTCAATGAAATGGTAGTATATCTCTCAACAGATTCTAAGATTAGACTACAATAGCCTAAGCTCACGTTTCATTTCATGTAACTAGATGTTCTCTGAATATAAATTTTAGTTGAAAAGCATTATCGCCAAAATAAACATTTTTACATAATATAAGTTGATGGATATGATGGAGTGGTGAATGGTGTCCTCAACAATGCTCGGAACACATTGGCATACTATACGTATATGTATATCTAGATGTATATACTATACAGAGTGAATAAAAAAAAATTGTGTATGAAAAAACACAAAAAATTGACCCTGATCTGTTTACTCAACTGTGACGCAGTTGATGGTTTCATAATCTGCATATTTTCGACTTTCTGTGCTGAAAAAATGACGTAATGTGGTGAAGAAATGAGGTAGATATGAAAGATTTGCACGGCTGATCTAGAAAGATTTGTCACCAAATTCAGACAAATAATGGAACTGAAAACCCAGATTGGGGTAAAAATGGATAAGCCAAAAAAATATTTCCTATCTACCTCATTTCTTCACCAAATTCCTTCATTTTTTCAACATAGAAAGTCGAAAATATGCAGATCATGAAAACACCAACTGCGTCACAGTTGAGTAAACAGGTCAGGGTCAAATTTTGTGTTTTTTCATGCACATTTTGTTTTGATTCACTATGTACAATAACTTACCTAATACAATACCAAGAACTACTCCGATTACAGCGAATATTAGCAAAACAACAAGGAAACCTATCACTAGACACATAAGTCTGTTTCGATCAAGTCCTGTCCTCGGTGCCACTGGCTGCTGCCTACTGGTTACGGGATAAAATGGAGTTTGAACTCCAACGAATGATTGGTTGGTATAAGCTCCTCTATTCGCACCTTGATTGTAAGGATTTCTTGCAACGTTTGCGGAAATGTTGTACACGGAGACGTTGGGCTAAAATGAAAAATCGACATACCCCCAGTCTTCTTATATATCGTGGGAGGGAATCATCCTCCACGAGTCTTACAAATGGCGCTTGTTCCGATCGCCGTTAGGATAATAACCTGGAAGTAGTATAAATTTTGATAGAATGAAGGCCATATTTTTTCTCATTGTTGCCTGAAATTTCAGCTTTCAAATCCATTTCTTTCTCAAGATATAGATAAAAACTAATACGTATAAGGGGTTAACCATCAATAGTAGCACAGTAGTGAATAGGGCGTGCACTATGCATTATCGCGCATAGCTCAAAACCGCAAGTCTGTGTCCCACGGTACTTAATAGTCCAGCGTGTAACAAGTGTCAGGCTCTCATATCAAGTAGAAGAACACGATCACAAAAATCGGAACAAGCACCTTTAACTCATGTAATAAAAGGTAATAATAAATCTAAATTAGAATAACCAGCATATCAATAATCCTGTTCCAATTTGATCACAAACCACCAAAAAGATATAACGACAGTAGTGAGAACCAGGTCGGTGTCCTTCAACTCACGCTACTAAAAGTAGCTCAACTACAATACCTAATTGTGCACAATCACATTTTCCATAATTTGAGGCATAAACTGACAGGGCTAGCGCCAACCATTCCGCGACTGCGTGTACGTACGACTGAGCTCACCGAAGATGCTCCCGTTACAATTTGAGAACAGTTGGTGTGAGGTATAATGGTGCATGTCCAACACAGGAGGTTTGATATTGGTTTTGTTTGTTGAGCCGGAAGGGTTTTAAGGGTAGCAAGATCCTATCAAACTAAATATCTTAATTTGTAACATTTTCATTTATTTTCATGCATAATATTAAATTATGGTGAATATGTCAATCCGACACTTTCAGAATAGATATGCAAATAAGAGATATGGCCACCACCATGGTTTCCATTTTGGACGACATTTTTGATGCGCTCTCCTAGCCAAAGTGTACCATCTATCAACATAAACTGGGTGCTTTAGGCGAATTGCACATTTTCCCTTGACTGACGATTTAATTTTTTTCTCTTAATTCCTGAGGTTTTGATAAATACCCTCAAATATGAAAAAAACGTGGAATTTTCAGATATTGTGCTAAAATATGACACTTTGGTCCAAATATAGAAACTGAGAAATAGGTGAAAATAGTTCGGATACTCACTGTCAATGAACATCACCATGTATCTGCAGCCATTGCACTGCTTTCCCTAACCCTAGATGTAAGAGAGGTTGATTGGCCTGATTCCTGTCTGTATAGAATAGCAGTGGTTATAGTTTTTACTTATGTGAGTTTTTGCACATAACCAACTAAGGTATAAAGACGGTTGCTAAGGAAAACTACATTATTAAAAACGGCATTACTTGCATTTTAGATTTTTTCATGGTTGAAATACTAAAACCTGCACAAACAAAATTGATTCTTTAAGGAAAAACATTTTTTTATTAGGATCTTTCTACTAACGATAGCTGATGAATGACATTGGGCAACTTGAAACCTGAAATGACGCGAACAACATTATTCTGAAGTCTTTGTAAGCGAGCAAGTGTGTGTGCCATAGCATTACATCGGGTAGGAGTGCGTAGGCATTAGTTCATCTGGAGAGAATAAAGGTCCCATATGAGCATACATGCGACCATCAAAGAATCGCCATATTCAACCATATCCTTAACGCGCCTTAATCGCTTCAAAACCCACCTTAAAAAAAATCACGGAGGGGACCCCTGCCTTGGGTTAGTGGGAATTACTCCTAGATCTTACAACAAAATTAACGCTACTTCACTGTTTTGCGGTGATTGTGTCAGAACTTTCCTCTAGGACGATTAGGGATATAAATGAAGGACACTAAAAATAAGCTAATTTTAGTCTCATAGATAATACCATTTTGATAACCATCTACCCCTATTCTTATTATATTTACTAGATTGATGTTTCTAAAAAAACCACCAATAATTTACCTAGACCCTTACCAAGCTTACCCTTTTTACAAATCTATTTATGGGAGGAATTCTCTCATGTACATGTATTAATGCAGAGTTAATTCAGGTAATATAATAAATAAAGTATAAGGGTCAGTGTAAAATGAGAAAGAAAATAGATTTATTTAATGTCGGCACTCTTTAAAAAAACAACACCAATTAATAGCCAAAACAAGAACATGTTATTAAACTCTGATATAAACCATACCACCGACTTTCGTCCCAGTAGTACGCCATTGTCTATCTCTCGAAACACACTGTTATACACTTCATGGGTTCAATTATTAGGTACGATAAGCTTGTCGCACTCATTTCCCACTGTTTAATGGCACCTTTTATGAACTTTTGTTGAATCAACATATACATACGCCCTCGAATAACAAACTCGTTGTGTGCAAAACAAGTTTGATGACACCGATGACACATGTAGACAGTCACCAGTGTTCTTGCAGCCATTACACTACTTTCCCTAACCCTAGATGTAAGAGAGGTTGTATTTGCCTGATTCCCTGGTCTGTATAGAACAGAGTGTTTATAGTTTTTAATTTATGTGAGTTTTTGCAAAATAACCGAACTAAGGTATAAAGACGTTGCTAAGGAAACTAACATTATTAAAATACGTTACTTAGCATTTTTAGATTTTTCATGGTTGAAATTACTAAAAACTGCACAAAACAGAAAATTGGTTTCTTTAAGGAAAAAAAAAATTATTAGGATCTTTCTACCTTAGGACAGCTGATGAATGACATCCGGCAACTTGAAACTGAAATGACGCGAACAGCATTATCTGAAGTCTTTGTAAGCGAGCAATGTTGCCATGGCATTACATCGAGGTAGGAGTGCGTAGTATTAGTTCAATCTGGAGAGAATAAGGGTCCGTATGACATGACTGCGACCATCAAAGAATCGCCATATTCAACCCATATCCTTAACGTCCCTTAATCGCTTCAAAACCCACCTGACAATAAAATCACGGAGGGGACCCCTGCCTTGGGTTAGTGGGAAATTACTCCTAGATCTTACAACAAAAATACCGCTACCTCACTTTTTGCGGTGATTGTCAGATTTTCCTCTAGGGACGTTAGGGATATAAATGAAGGGCACTAAAAAAAAGCTAATTTTAGTCATCATAGATAATACCATTTTGATAGCCATCTACCATCCGTATTCTTATTATATTTACTAGGATTGATGTTTCTAAAAATACCACAAATAATTTACATAGACCTTACCCTTATTTACAAACTATTTATGAGGAGGAATTTTCTTCATGTACACTTATTGAATGCAGAGTTAATTCATGTAAATATAATAAATAGAGTATAAGGGTCAGTTTTGAAAAAAAATGATTATTTAATACAGCACTCTTTAAAATACAACACCATATTAATAGCCAAAACAAGAACATGTTATTAAACTCTGATATAAACCATACCACCGAATTCCGTCCCCAGTACGCCATTGTCTATCTATCGAAACACACTGTTATACACGTTAATAAGTTCAATATTATGGTACGATAACTTGTCGCACTCATTTCCCACTGTTTAATGGCACCTTTTATGAACTTTTGTGAAATCAACATATACATACGCCCTTGATCATGTCGATAACAAACTCGTTGTGCAAAACAAGTTTGATGACACCGATGACACATGTATACAGTTACAGTGTTTAATTGGCCCTGTTACCTCACGAGTACCATTTACTAGCCTCGACGGTCTTTGAAAGTGAAGTATTTGTACATAATTAACGTATTACAACTGAACTGTTTCACTTGCAGTGGACTATAACGAGTTTATTGCGAAGCTTCATCGAACATGAAAAGGTTAAGGTCATATTCAAATTAAAGGGCCATTTCATGACCCCATGTTAATGGTTCACTAGATATCCTAAAGAAAAGGTTAAGCTAGGTTATTTCCAAAATTTCAGTTGAATCTGACAATGCGTTTTGAAGTTATGATCAAATACCCATATCACCCTGCCCCATAGGCCGAATGTATTATAATATCCGTAGCTTTACGAATAGAAAATACAAAATTGCGAATTTCTGCTAGATATGGTAGAGTAGATCGAATAAACACGTAAGAATAGGCACACATGCTATAACAACGGTTCAAAGTATAAAAACCTAATATTTTAGTTACTAAGTCGGTGGGACAAGGCTCTAGGCTGTGGATCACGATATGTTCCTTTATTAAGCAATAGGCTGGCATTCTGAAAGGGAGACTAACTTTAGACCCAGGTTTAAACCAGGGTTAGTCCTACATGAGTGGACTTTTTTCCTTCCAACATAAAAATGTTCTTAAACAACCGGCGTTTTAACTGTCAGTCGGGACTCGAAATGAGCAAATTAAACAAGGGGCCCGAAACGTGCAAGTAACTGTAAAAAAACCGTCGTTTTAACTGTTGTGAGTCCCAGCTGCCAGTCAAAACGCCGTCATTTTAATGAGCATTTTTAACAGTGTGGTACATATAACTTTCACAGTATTTTAATCCAAAGGTAATTTAATATTGTGTTGTAGAGTACAATAATCACAATGGGAGTTTAATCCAGAAGAGTATTGGGCAAATAACTTGGGAAAAATGATGAGCTGCGAAAGCCAGAGGCAATGAAATTAGCTAAGCATTTAGGACTT
>JAMKCH010052157.1:0-10832 GCA_023653785.1 Ophioderma brevispina | reverse complement strand
ATGTTCATTGCGTTGCTCTCGATATTCTAAGGTTCATTATTCCGAAGGTTCGCTATCATCAGCCCACAAGGGTTTTAGTGAAGATATTATTGTTGAATATGAGCCTGAACTAAAAAAAATCAACACGACTCTCAATTGAAAATGCTCTTACACTTTCCTCCGATTCCTCCTGGTCTCCGAAATGTTGGGGTTTTTAAAGTAGGGTAAAGATACCTCTTGGAATTATTTTTATTAAAGCGAATTTTATGAAATTACCCAAAGCACCGTGAACAAAAAAAAGCACACGAAATAACCCAAAACAAGAATGCAAAAACTCTCGGCAAAACTGCAAGGAGGAACGAATGCAAAAACTTCCCGACGAAACCCACGCGCTTAGCGTTAGACGCATCTCAACTCAAGAAAACAGTCGACGCACATGTAGCGAGTGCGTAAGTATTAACGCTAAACGATGCGCAACTGAAAATAGGTGTGCGTGCAGAGGACCTCCTCACCCTTAAATCATCAACAACAAACAACATACAAAATCACGTTCGGGCGCGCGCTGTCCTTCTTTTTGTCATGCATATCGCGTTAAGGAAGAGCGACGGGGCGTATCATAATGCGGCCACCAGACGCTCAGAAATAAACGCGTCTTGCATTCGTTGATTTCCGCGTGCATCCGACAAGAACACGAAGCCCCCCAAAATTTTCCCCCATGTATGGACAGCGCCGTTGTACAGGGAAGAATACGGCGTCCGGCTTTCTCGGTTCTATTTATGGGTGGATGTGTGGGACCTTCGCAGATGATGGCGACTGTGGCCAAAACAGTACGTATCCCGCGCCTGGGAGGTTTTTCTGGTCGCAATGTAACCAGCTCAAGATTGGAGGGGAGAATGAAATGAGGCAGTGAAATAAATTCAAGCATTTGAACACAACCATGACTTTATTTTATTGTCTTTGTTTCAACACATAATCGCTGCCAGATTTCTCAGGCAAAATTGCAGTCGCGCAGGTGATGTTCACTTAATCACGGGTGGGATTTACCATAAGAATGCTAATATAGAAGCATATCTAAGAACTTTGAAAACACTTTAACTTAAGCTTGTATTAAAAGTATAAATAATAATTTCACAATCATGGACTAACTGAAACACATTGAACGATAAACCCCAATATGAATATTACAATCTTCCCGGATATAACTTAGAGTATATGAACAGAATTGGCCGTTTTAAAAGGTGGTGTTTGTAGTATATATCAAAAATATTGATATGTATTTTATCACCAAAAAAAGATTTCAATAATTTTAATAATTATGAATTTGTTTATTTGAAATTGAAATAACAACCAAAAGAATATTATTAGTTGGGTAGTCTACAGAACTCATACGGCTATAGATGATTTTTACCGCAGATATTGAATCCAATATATAAGATTTTAGCTGGACAGAAAAAAAAGTTGTATTATGTAATGGGAGACTTCAACATTGATCTTCTGAAAGATGGATAGTGATAGAGGCAACTCAGAATATTTGACTTTATATATTCCCATTCTTTGATACCACACCATTGATAAACAACCAAGAATTAAACAGAGACCAACTGCGACAATTATCGACAATATATTGAACAATAATGAGAAATCTTGTGATCAGCTATTTTAATTTCTGATATCACCGATATCTGCCAACGATCTTAGCAACTGATAAAAATTTAAATAAAACAAAAAAACAACCTAAAATTAAAAAAAATTACATAGATACAAAGAATTCTAATAGGGGGAATATCGCCCAACTAACAGAGACATTATCAAATGTCAAGTGGAAACGAAGTGCTTGATAACAATAATGCTGATGATGATTATAACACTTTTGTAGATAAGTTACTGAGTTTTATTGATAATGCAGTCCATTGAAAAAATGTTGTTATACTAATAATAGAAAAAGAATCAATATCCAACTTGGATTACTATGGGGTTATTACGAAGCATTCATACAAAGAAACAAACTCTATAAACGTATCTTCAATCCCCCAAAAATAGGACCCGGACTCCAAAATTAAAACTTACAGAAACAAATTACATAATTTAATAAGGAAATCAAAGCGTCAATATCTATTTAACAAATTTTGAAGCTGCCAAGAATAACATGCGGCAAACATGGAGTAAACAGTAACCCAAATCATTGGTCGTGACAAAACACACTATTACAGAGACATTTAAAAGTGATTTCTTGTAATGTTATTACGAACCCTCAGGAAATATCAAATGAGTCAATAATTTTTGTAAATATTGATCAAAACTTGCCTCAAAAATACATAACACTGGTAAAAACTATTATGATTACCTTAATTAATCGGTATCAAGTAGTATATATAGGAAAAAACCAATAGTCCGAAAGGGAATAATTACGATAATTGACAAGTGTAATCAAAAAAAAAGGGGAAGGATGATGACAATGGTAATCGTATCATAAAAATAGTCGCCAACGAAATAGTACGTTTTCCACTTACCACCAATCATTCAACTATCAATCTTAACAGGTGTAGGTCCCAGAAAAACAAAAAACTTAAAGAAAAAACTAAAAAATTAAAAAAAAAAGATGATGCCGAAATGTTTTCCAATTTCCCGTCCTGTGTCAGTTTTACCGGTTTTTTCCAAAATACTGAAGATTAGTCTTTAATGGTGGATGGATTTTATAGACGTCATAAATTACTAAATGAAAACCAGTGTGGTTTCCGAGCAAACCACTCCAATTACAGGGCAATTATGTCACTGGTCGCTTTTTAAAATTACCAAAGCAGTAGAATAGAAAATAATGAAATCTACAATTGGAATATTTTTGGATTATCCAAAGCATTTGACACCATTAATCATAAGATATTACTGCATAAATAGAACATATGGGTTTCGTGAAGTTGTTTACACCTGGTTTTCAAACTACGTAAGTAACAGAAAACAGTATGTGTATTATCAGTCATGTGAATCTGAACTTAAAAATATTCTTTGTGGGTTACCCCAGGGTTCGATATTAGCCCCCATTGCTATTTATACTCTATATGAACGATCTATTTGTAACATTCATCTGTATAGATTTCACTTTTGTTTGCTGACGCTTACCAACATTATTGTATTCGCACAAAGAAATTGCCAGCAAGATTGAGTTTCTAAATAAAGAAACTAACGAAGAGAAGAAAGCAACTGGTTCAAAGCCAATAAAGTATCAGTAAACGCCAGTAAAACAAAGTACATGGTATTGGGTACACCGAACTCACTTCGAGGAGTGATTCTAATGGTAATTGACAATGGAAAACAAAATCGCATTGATAACAAGATCTTGAAAGAGTAAAGTATACTAAATTTATTGGTGGTTTGATTAGATGAAAACCTTACGTGAAATGTAATATTTGATAAATTATCCCAAAACCATCTCAAGAAACTTGGTGTACTTAAACAAATTAATTAAAACACTTTATACCGGAATGTATACTTTACTCTCTATATTTGTACTCTAATTTTGGCTTATATCAATTATGGAATATTAATATGGGGGGAATACTTGTAAAACTTACATAAATAATAAAGTTCAAAAATGGGCAGTGAGGACAATTATCAAATAGCAATTATAGAACAGCCACACTGCACCTTTTAGTTGGCCAGAATTATAATGCATTAAATATTGGAGATTTATTTTACAAATTAATTTAGAGCTTGTATTTTATGTACAAATATTCCATTAACAAATTGCCCAGTACATTACGGTTATTTTAGTAAACGGTCTGACATTCACAAGTATAGCAGAGAAATATCAACAATTACAATCTTACGAGAAATAAGCAAGTTTTACTGATCAATCGTGCGAACATATGGGCCTTATTTCTGGCGAACAATTTGGGGAAACATCTACAAAATTAAATCAGGACCGCACTTTGACAAAAAAATATAAAAGTGAATGAACTTCTTTCCAATATAAAGAATAGTTTTTGCATTATTTTATTTATACTGTAATATGCTGTGATTCTAATTTGAGTATTTGAATCATGGATGCATTGGCGTTTTTTTTTGTGTTTTGTTGATTGTAGTCCTTATCTTAAGATGTTGGTGTAAATAAACTATCAGGGGTGACCCCAGTCTTGACTCATTGGCCGTTTTGGTCAACTCCTCCATAGTTTTGTCATGTAATTGTTTTTTGTGTTGTATATGATTTTTATGGAAAATAAAAGTGAAGTTGTGCGCCAACCCGGAAGAACAATAGTTCGGACAAGGTTAACGCGATTGTAATTGGTCGGGAGGCGTGCGCCTATACCGCGATTAATTTGCATAATACATTGCGTGCGTTTGGCTTGCACTTGAGAAATTCTGACAGCGATTATAGTTTCTCATTGTGGTCATACCTGGCATCTTGGGTGGTGCGGTAGGGACGGAATGGGGGATGAGGAAAAGTGGCCACCAACACCTCCATTATATAGAGCAGTTGTCAGTATTTTTGTCACCCCCAACAGAGACTTGTGGGTACCTTAGTCCTCCCGCAGTAAAGTTTCCACTATTTTTCTATTTACCCTGTGTGATGGTTTGGTTTGGAGGATGCGCGGTTTGGATGTTATGAGCGAAAAATTATGCCCCATTTTTGGTTTGGTCAATATTAATTATACACTGTACTAGTGGGGCGATTTACAAACACGTTTTAGCTCTCACTTCAACACGGGTTGAAATATCGACCCGAAACTTTACAGATGGGATTTTTGGGGCGAAGCCCATTCTACCAAGATAAAGATAATAAAAAATTTTATAGACTTAAACGGGTCATGGCAGCTTAGCCAGTTCTGAACCTTCAAATGTATTGTATCCTTTGTGTTCAAGATTGGACCATATCCTCTGATTAAAGGTGCATCCAAAATGGATGGAATAAAAACAGAGGATTTAGCTAGGTAACTCCACATGCCAACACCTCGTTCCACCTTCTTTTATCCTGAATGCTCTTTACTTCGGTTCAGCGCGCTCCACCCGGGGGCGAAAAAGAGTAAAACGAAGCAAAAGAGAGCACAAAAATGGCACCAAGGGGGAAGATTGGGGGGAAAACGTGGGGGGGAGAGTAGGCCCAGTAGGGTTTGGGGACAGTAGGGCAAAGGACCGTGGTACACCAGTTATGGAATAAACTGTCGTTGTACTGTATAAAACAGACGCGTTAATGTAATAAATTTTGACGTGTTTATGTAATTTTAAACGAGGAAGGTAATAAAAATTGACGCGGTATGTAATAAAATAAAAAACATTGACGGGGGTAATGTAATAAAAATGTTTTTGTGTAATGTAATATAAAAAAAAATGAACGCGTAATGTAATAAAAATTAACGCGTTATGTTAATAACAAAGACAATCTACTCGAATTCTCACCTATTTTGAAGGAAATTAAAATTTCTATACCCACCGGCGTATCCAGGGGTATACTCACGTGCGCAAGGAAAACACCTGATCAGGCACTTTCGGGATATCTTTATTCAACCCGCACCCGGGTAGGTACTTGGTGTTATTGAAACTATGTTACACTTAGGTACACTGCTTTGTTGCACTCTGTTGGTGTATGGGAAGTGGAGTAGGGTGTACCCTTCGTCCCCCTCTGAAAACACTTTGCAGGTGGATTTTTTTTTTAAACTCTGGTCATGGGTGGGGTACGTAAACAAACCATACAACATAACTTGGAAAAATAAATTCGCTGGACTGATCAAAATGGCCGTACAAAACGAAAAAACGGACAATTTAATAACTCGAAAATTTCCCCGCCGGAAATACTGGACAAAAAAAATGGCTAATAATAGGAACAACTTAAATTACATGTACATTGCTGAATACAAATTTTAAAAATTTAAGGGCCAAAGCAATGTTGTGAATAGTGACACATAGTGCTTATTTAGATAATTAGCATATAAACGTAATGGAAGTTTTTTTTCACCAAAAATATGCGCAACTGATATGTAGGCAAATGCATAAAATTTTGGCTAAAAATTAATTTAGCCCACGAAAACAACAAAAATGAGGGTCCACATGGAAAAACCTAACATCCACCGGTGCTGGTATATATAATATTAGGTATCTAGGATGAGCCAAAGTGATGGATTAGAGGGAATGGATACCCCCCCCCCCCCCCTTTGGGAGAGAATGAAGTATCAACATGCCTAGTACGATGCAGGAATATCACAGGCACTGATTTTTGGTACCAATGAATAGCGTATGGTCCTCCCTTCGAAAAATGGAGTAACAAACATGCTAACATTACGTCAAATGACATAAGTCGTTGTCCCACCAGTCAATTTTCCATAGACACACAGTGTAAGGGAAAATTTAATTTTCACCAACAAAGTTAGGAATATCCAATTTTTTTTTAACGTGATGGAAATGACTAGTGTTATATACTCAGATCATTAACGTGCTATAATAATGTTTTTGGGTCAGTAAAGCGGGAAAATATCAATTGTCCACACTATATCCAGTAATTTCAGCTCTCCTCAACTCGTGCCATTCATAGTGACGTCATTATGGGATGCTTGGTACTTATTTTGATACCAATGGAAAAGACAAAAATCTAAGCTATCCGGTGGTGCTTAATTATGGATCGGATGTTCAGTAAAGACTATCACAGGAGACCCCCCCCCCTTTTTAAGGTAGCTGCATGTGGCTGGCATGATATCGTGTGTTTCCGTCTTTGGGTTGTCCGTCAAACTTCACCATGACAAGCGGACCTTCAGCATGATAAATGATAAGCGGACCTTTTGGGGTCAAGGGGGGCGGGGAGGGCTGTTGTCACAAAACCGGCTGGTATGGCCTCAGTTGTAGGAAGCAGACTAGTATAACCTATGGATCTCAAGTATGTATAACAAAACAATGCCGTTCTATACTAGCAAAGCGGTTGTAAAGCAAGGGGTTTGTTAATTGAAGACTGAGAAGAAGGTTGCTGGTCGAGTCCCCTCAACCCCCCTTTTCTTTGGGTTAATCAGTTTCAATATTTTTTAGAGTAACATAAATTAGAATCAACTATAAAATCGGCCCGGTACAAAACAGGTGCAATATATTGGTGATCCTGGCCCGTAGTTAATTATAAAATAAAATAAAGAGTAGATAACATAAAAGCGCCCTCAATTTTGTCAAGTTTCGAAGTCTAGAACTCGTTTTGTTTAAAATAGCAACACAACCCAAAACGAAAACGAACGTAAATAGAGAACGGCTACATGCTATGCACATGAAAAATTTGGCACACATTACCGTATTCAGAACATATAGGGCGAGTGAAACATGAAGCCCGATTTTCACAAGTGTGTTCCAAATTCAAATTAGCCATGAACATTTTGTTGATTGTCGATGCGGTTGCCATGGGGCAAAACGGTTATCAAAAATCCTGGATCCATGGTTCACTGCGGAATTATCCCCTGCACATGCCATCCAAGTTTCGACCCAGTAGCTGTTTAGTTATTAGTTACGTCCGTTCTAGTGTTTAGCCAATCCGAGGCCTCTTACGTGGTTACCATGGCACCAGAGCAAAAAGTGACATGGATTTAAAACTTGGTGACATGGGCTACAATATGATGTGTACAATGATCATACACACTATTTAGGAAATAAGAGAAAAATCAACTTCAAAGTTCACGGTTCAGACCCATTACCCCTCCCTTAAGACGGATAGAAAGGTTGATGGTCGCGTCCCCAATTCAACCCTTTCTTTGTTTAATCAGTTTCAAAATTTTAGAGTAAGATAATTTTAGAATCAACTATAAAATAGGCGCCGCGAGTCCGCCCCGTAGCGTAACAAAACACGTCAATATATGTGGTATACTGGCGTCGCGTAAGATTAATAAATGGCAGCATAATGTAATAATATTAATGGCCACTTTTTTTTTATGCGGAATTTTTATTACATTACCTGGTTTTTTGTTTACCACAACACGGGCACACAAAATTATTACATTACGCGTCACTTTGTATGCGAAATAGCTCGCGCGTAATGCTAAACTAAATTCTGACGTCCACGTAATCGTAATGTAATAGTCGACGCGTAATGTAATAAATTCTGCGTGTAATGTAATAAAAACTGGTATGTAATTAAATTGCCGCGTAATGAATATTTTATTGCAGTGCGCGGCAATTGTTATTACATTACCTGTTTTTTTACCCAACACGGCAAAATTTATGACATACCGTTCCCAAAAAAATTTGTTATGCGAAATATATTGTGTTATGTTATTTTCGTGTATTTAATAATCGACGCGTAATGTAATAAATTCGGCCGTGTAATGTAATAAACGGGTAATGTAGCAAAATTGCCGCATATGTATAATAATTTTCTTACATTACGCGGCATTTTTTATTATATACCTGTTTTATTACGCACAACACGGCAAATTTATACATTACGCATCACCAACTTTGTTACATACACTTCACTTTTTTACGCGATATATGTTGTGTTTTGTTATTTTTCCGTGTATTAATATCGACGCGTAATGTACTAATTTTCTTTTCTTCTGCTTCTGGCGTGTAATGTCACACAACGGGTAATGTAATAAAATTGCCGCCCTCGTATGAAAATATTTTATTATATTACGCGCAATTTTTATCCGGCAAATTATAGTAAGATCCGCTTTGCAGACCTTTTGCATCATTGGGGTACCGTGGGCCTTTCCATATTCGGACAAGTGGACGCTTGTTTAAACTCGGAATACTCGGAATAGCCGACTTTGTTGCATATTCGAATAGGCAACCCAGTGTCGGTAACCAGAACTTTGCAAATGGGGGTGGGGGGGGGCAGAAGGGGTGCCGAGGCATTTTTCTGAGGGGGTGAATTTTGGGTCCTTACAAACTGTCAGTTCAATTGGGGGGCTGGGGGCTCAGCTCTTGAGCAGGGGGTTCGTGCCCCCTGGTTATTTTCCATATTTCGAGCCACTTTCCCAACCTGCCTTCCCCACCCTCAACCACCGTTGGTCCGTTCCACTGCTAGGCCGAACCATTACTACCAGGGGTACATATGGTCGCCATGCCTCCCCCAGCCATGGCAGACCAAGAACAACCGCTGGACGTTCATATTTATAAGATAGTATCAGTCATCGTGCGATGTGTTTTTCAGAACCTTAGCTAAGCCAAGGCAAAGACTGGGGAAAAGACCTTAGCCCAGTTTAATTAAGCCGATGCGGGCAAGTTATGTGTACCCGTTGTCCCCTTTCAACATTCCCCAAACTCCAGGGGTGGTGCTTGTGGTGGTGGGGGGGTCCCACCCAGACCACTATCCCCTTAGTTTCACATTCTAAAAATCCAAGGTTATATTAAGGCACCCAATGGACTCAAGGGGCGGTTTTTTAGTAAACCAAAAATGGAACCTAAGTTTCACAGAGCCGAAAGACCTCCCCAAGATAAGGTCAAGGAATAAATTCGAATTCAATACTGACGGACAGACAAACGGACGAACCTACGGACGCACACACATGGCGAGCAAGACCGACGGACACGCCACACACACACACACACACACCCACACACAAACAGACCCACACCACACACACACACACATCCGCAGACGCTCAGAGTCACTAGGCCTGCGAAGTCAAACTAATACATACAAATGCCATGTTATTACTATCGTTAATTTTATTACATTACGCTTCATTTTTTTTATGACATTACACGAAAATTTTTATTACATTACACGAAAATTTTTATTACATTACTCGTCAATTTTTTTATTACAACATTACGCGTCAATTTTTTAATACATTAGGAGTTTTATTACATAACACGTCAAAAGTTATGACATTACTCGTCGGTTTTTTACATTACAACGAATTTTACATAACACGGTGGTAACAGAACTACATTATAAGTTATAATATGGCGAGCAAATCCCGATACGAGACCTGTAGTCTAGGAAATTTTTGGGAGGTTGCATTTTTTTTGCTATAGTTGATGTAAAACTTCATATGTTGTATAGTAGACCCTAGGAAGTGTAAAAAGTATTAGCTACATTTTTTTTTTCGATGTGCAAGGGGGGTAGCCGCATTTCAAAATGGCCGCCATTTTTTCAATCCTTTTTTTTTTTTTTTTTTTTTTAGCTTATTTTTTGACTAATATTCCAAGTTTTATGAAGTTTAAAAAAACAATTTTCTTTCATGTGTTATTCAATTATTATCAGTGATGGATACTTCAATAACTCTTGAATTAATCATTCCAGTTTGGCGCCAAAAATTCAAAAAAATTGGCCGCCATTTTACTAGATTTTTGTTTTATTTAGTATATTAGGCTACACTATCATTTTTTGTTCCTTGAAATTTCTTGACATTTCTCAATTATTTTATTAAATTCAATATATTTAATATAAAAAAATTTATTTATCATGATTATAAAATCATTACATTCTTGCATGGGGACTTTTTTGTTCCAAATGACCGCCATTTTATTTTAATGTTCTTTTCTTTACCATATTAAATGTAATCAGAACTAACAGTAGCGCTCCAGGAGGCATTTCCTTTCCCCCGTCTATTTTTTTTTCTTTACCACCCAGTTTGCCGCCCCCCCCAAAGAAAATTAAAGATTTTTGGCAAAAGTCATTGATTTGGGGGGCAAAACAATCACAAAATTTTGACAAGAAAACAGGCGATTTTGGGCCAAAAAATCACCAGATTTTGGCAAAAATAAGCGATTTGGGGCCAAAAACATTGGTTAAAAATCTTATTTTTTTATATTTTGGTTCCACCCAGAATTGTCACTTTTTGCCGCCCAAAAATATTCACTTTGGCCCCCCCGCCCCCAGAGATTTGGCGGCGGCCGCTGGAAACGAACCGCACACAAATGGCAAGAAATCATAATATAACATCAAT
>JAMKCH010052156.1:0-71894 GCA_023653785.1 Ophioderma brevispina | reverse complement strand
TTCAACTGGTGATGGAAAAATGCATACTAAATTTGGGACATTTGTAATGAGATGATGTTTTTTTATATGGATCATTTATACCATGGAATCAAAGTATCTTACAAAATTGACATTAGTGTCGTTTATCACTGAACAAGGACACTGTGGATTAGGTACCCAGCAAACGTGTGTCGGCCTGATCAAAACAGTTTACAAAAATTAGTTGTCCTTTACCGAATGAGAGGGGACCAAATTTGCAGTTAAGTACAGGGTGAGTCAAACAAAAGTACAACCAATTTAGCGATTTTTCATGGAAAAATCTCTGTGCACTTCAGACATTTCGTTTCTGTAGTACATTCTCTGTTTTGTCGAGGATATCATATAAAAATTACGGCATTCAAATTGATGAACGTGCTTCAAAAGTTACATCGCGGGAAGTGAAATACCCAATGTGAAAGAACGAACAAAAGTTTCACGCTGAGTAACCTAAGAGTACTCTGGTTTTCCGTCAGTTTTGGTTATTGTCGATAGCCTCTAAATTCACATTGAGAATAATGTAGGGAAATCGGTGAAGTCACCGTCAGTGGGTGAGGCCGGGGGAGGGGGCGGGGTAAGTAAGAGCGGTGATCCGGCAACTCAATTCGCCCCCTCCGACCCAATAGGATCAGGAAAGTAAAAAAATGATAGTATTAACGGTATACCGTGTGGCCAAAAATGCTTTGCAACATGGCTTTAGTGTGCCCGAAAAGTTAAATGGTTCCCATCGTTTGGTCCCCCAAAGGAAAATCGTCTGGTTCCATCGTTTGGTAAGGACTGTACAATGAAACAAGATATCAAAAAATTATTTACATGAAATCAATTTTGGACTTGAAGCAACAATTGCAGCATTCTTTTCAACTTGATGAATTTCTCCACAGATTAAAAACTTCAAAATAACATGGTACAGGGCTGGGATAACAGAAAGCATGAATTAAATGTTTCCAGTTTAACATGTTAATTTCATTAATCCGTAAGTATATACATTATTCATTCAACACATGTCCTGCGTAGCATTGAATACGGCGCCAGAAATCAACCTGTTAATTGATTTTGTTAGCCCTCACGCTGCGTAGTACTGATTCTCAGTGTACATACAATGGGTAATTGTGCGGGGCGGAAGGGAAGAACTGGATACCTTCACAAAAAATAACATGTAGCCTTTGAATGCTTGATCGATTTTAAAAAAAAATAATATGGTGAAAGCTGATTAAACAGAAATATCTAACCACAGGAAATTAATTGG
The DNA here is from genome assembly GCA_023653785.1 of Ophioderma brevispina. NCBI lineage: Eukaryota > Metazoa > Echinodermata > Ophiuroidea > Amphilepidida > Ophiodermatidae > Ophioderma > Ophioderma brevispina. The sequence continues at coordinate 70,633 of JAMKCH010052156.1, read as the reverse complement.
TAAAATTCCGTAGGTTTCGTTCATAAAAAATCCCTATGTGGTTGTACTTTTTTTCTGACTCGCCCTGTTATAGCGCCATCTTCTACCGCTTTTCGACAAGAACGCACGTTCAGCTCTAAAAAACGATAGCCAGCAGTGTTATTTATCTCCAAAGCTTGGGTATTAGTGTCTCCAAGGTTTTGGGTATAATTACATTATACCCTCCACGCCTACACTATTAAAGATATTAATGCGATTGTGGACAGGGAATGAACATGTCAATAAATTGGTAACATTTTACCACTTATGTGGGTGTCAGCGATACTTAATATTAGTATTTTGAACAGCGAATTGGTAGCAGTTTACCAATTGTTGCATATGTCTCAAGTACACAATTCTGCGTATTTTGTACTGTTCTCTATCCGATAATTCTAAAAGAGGACTTGACCAATTTGATTGAGATAGATTTAAAAAAAATGGCATAACTTCCCGGTGGTGCTATTTTTTCAAAGGGACTTAAAGGAGGGCGCAAAACGCATATCGAACGGTACCACAGACTTGATAAAGAATAGGCCTGCGTCACGATATTAATCTAAATGAGCGTTATTGGAAATTAAAGATTTTGCAGCAGCAGCGGGGTTATCCACTAACCGACGGATTTTGAAGCCAATAATATGTTCCGTAACTTCATCAGATTTTTACTAGATCTTTTGAACAAAGGTTAAGAGATGATTTTAAGGTCACGGGACGAGACAGCCATAATAAATGCAAGTAGCACGTCCCCAAATTACGTTTGGAAATCCCCAATGGCCCAAACGAGCAGATTGTGTCTCTACCCGCCCTCCCACCCCCTCTCAGAGATTTGGTGAAAAATGCAAACTAAAGAAAGAATTACAGTCTATTAATCTCTGGACCTTTTCCCATAACGGGGATAACTTCCACTTCGATTCCTTTATACTAAGAATTACCCTATACCATTCTATAAGTACGTTACAGTTAATGTTGTACGCCATTGCGGATTCGAACCGATGACATCTTGATCATGAGTCCAGGCTCATATCCAGTGCACCCGCGAAAGACGAAATTGTTGATTTGTTTCCAAAAACACTAATTATAGTGTGATGATTAGTCAGGCCATGAGGTGGCGCTACAGGGATCACACCACGTATAGTAATATAACTATAGTATATTATCATGTATTACGTTTATAAATGTAATATTTTCAATAAATAAGTTATTAAAAATGGCAACGTGATATAAATGAAATATTTGATCCTATTTGATTTTAAAATGCATTAATAAAGTAAAAAAAAGGAAAAAACTTATTTTATGAAAAAATCATAGAAAAGACCGCACCACACGTGAGACCGTCTACGGATCTTATGCACATTAACAAGGATTGGCTACAAAATAATAATTGTATATTAGATGAAGCAAGCGGCGGACATCTTGGTATCAACGAAACAATAGCATCAGAGAAACCTGTTTCGGGCATAACAACACATTTTGAAGAGGTCCCCCCAAATTTTCAAAAATGGATTATTTTCTGCACAGGATTTTGGTCCTGGTTTAGGAAACCTTCATGCGATCGAAAATGCTAAAAAAAATGCGTTTTATCATAAATAAGCGGATTTTGTAAGTAGAATTGGATCCGAGATTGTACTTAACGTCAGAGCTTGAAATTGAAATGCTAAGTTATGTCCGTCCATGATGAAAATTAGTGCACCTCAAGAAAATGACTTCTAACTTGACGTGCCTGAACCAATAAACAACTAATGGATGACCGTAGACATGTTGGAGTTATTGGAGGTTATTTCCCGGGTATTTATATTGGGAAGGCCGTTATCAACAGCCGTTGAATTAATATTGAAAAAAACAAAAAATTAAAAATATTACAAAATTCCTTCGTTAGCAAAACCCATAGGCATTTTCGAGCTAAAACAATCACAGGTTTGGTTTATAGACCAGTTAACAATGCAAAACCGTGCTAAAAATCCAAACTTGTTGACAACTGTGGAAGCTCTCAAAACAATGTTCTATATTGCTTTAAAAGAAATTGTTATCCCGGTGTAAGAGATTTAAGAACTCCCCATGCGAGAAGATTGTCCTTACTAACATGACAGATAAAGAACGGAATAAACCGTAACCTTGTCGACGCGAGACTACTGGGTACCAGTGCTGAATTGAACTTAACATGATGCGTTGCAGTTACAAAATGGAGAACACAATGCACAGATAAACGCGGGGCGCTCACTATGAGCTAGAGTGTGAACGACCATGGCACAGTTCAGTAACTTCCATTCTCAGGTATTTAGAAAATACACTCCCTGTTTTTTGGTATGATACACAGATGCCCAGAAGCCACACCAAGGTCAGTTTCATGTTAATGCATGTACAAGTACAAACCCACTGAAATGTGTCCCTTGGAGGACGAGCATATTGTAACTCATAGTGTCTACATCACAGGGACTCGCTAATTTTCGTGACACCGGTGCCCGGTTTGAGCAATGCCATCCCATCCATACATAGCTCAGTGAACTGGCTTGAATCTGTATGTCTGTTTGGGGCAAATCAATGAGAAACATTTGCTGAATTTACAACTTTATTGGAAACATTTTAGAAATTTAATCCCCTTATGTTACCTGTGACCTCAGTAAAGGACTTGCCCATAGGTCTGCCAAAGTCTATAAGTTTTAGAAAGAAAATTGCATTATGCTCTTGTTGCGCTTCTCTAAAGTTCTATCAGATTAAATAGATAATGTTCGTTCAATTGCCAGTTTCGATACAGATGCGGCGAACTCAGGCATGTCGTTCTGTATGAATTCATAGATGTTGTCTCGGTTAAAGGAATTGTGTTAGTTGAGTCCAGTATTTGTTTTTTGCAAAGTTGCTCGAAATTTAATGTTTCTACAAAACACAAACTGATTTGCGTTTAATAGGGGGGTGGGCTGTTTATTGGTCCGTTACTGATTTTCCACCGGCATATCATGGCCATCATGGCATTGTCCAACCCCTATTGGCAAAGAATGGTTTTCCATGCAGCTTTGAATGGCTTCGTATCGGACCTGAGGGCGGGCACCCCTTACTGCAGCAGGGCCGTACGCAGATTTAATTGGGGGACCTTTTTTGTAAAAGTGAACCAACCCCCTCGTGGGATTTTAACATTTCTCATCAAACACACAACCGCACACACACACACGCACAACAATCAACACACACACACCAAGACACACACACACAACAATATGGTGCTTTCTGGGAGGTCAATAGACATGACCTCAAGAAAACCCAGCTGCAGGGATAATATAAAAGAAACACCTGCAGAAATAAGAAACGACTGGTCAGGGGAACCAGGTGCACGTTATGTATTCTCGTATGATTGGGTGATCTGGAGGACAAACAAAAAGTCCATTCAAACTATTTTAACTTCGTCGAAGGACCCCTATAGGAACATCATAAAGGTTATACATGATCGTGGTTTAGCTCTATCAACAAAAATCATCCTGCTAACAAGTGCAGTCATGACTGTTCACCGGCCACTGAAAATGTTCAGGGAGAGTGGAGCCTGATCATATTTCAAATAACGCTATATAAATACTGCTGTTTACACCTCATGGTTTATTCGTGTATTTTACATTTTGTAAATAACAACTGAAGGGGCCCTTTTAACGGAGCTAAATTATGTTGAAGGGACTTTTTGTTTGTCCTCCGATCACCCAAGAGTGTGGAGAAATAATACATGCACCTGGTACTGAACATTTCAGCTATTTCTGCAGGGACTCCTTGGTATTCTCTGCATGGTTGGGTTGTTCTGGAGGCAGGTCTGGCCAAGTGAACCTTTTGACCTCCCCGTGAAATCACCCTATAATAATGTAAAGGTATATAAGAACATTTTTTGATTGGTAATTACCAATGAATTGCAATTTTGATTGATTGTATAGTTAGGGTCGCTTAAATCTAAACTAAGGAGCATTACCATCTCCTGCGTTTGTTATTCTTAATAAAACCAACCAACCAACACTCTACATGACGTCAGCATTTGTCCTGTTTCAATGCAGTGCACCACAAAATCATAACGGTTAGTGTTGAAACAGCACGTAGTGGTCGTTCATGATATGTAAATTTCGATACTCATCCCACTTCTCTGCAATTGAATCTCGTGAGCCCGTATTACAGAGGATGACGTTGTAGCGGGCGTAGGGTGTGATTGTAATCCGTGATGTAACCACATCCAGGCGACCGCTACTCACCACCCGACGCCCTTGAGATTAAACTGAGATTCAACATGGAGAGTGAGATCCTTCTTTTTCTATATAAGGATCTCACTACTTCTCTTAAAGTAACAACATCGTTATAACATCCGCAATTCTAGCATAGACGGTGCTGGTGACAGCGATTTTTAAACCCGATTCCAAAGGCTCAAAAGCCGATTAAAGGCTACTCAGAGATTTTTAATATTAATTGTTTGTGTTAGTAATTAAAAATAGTAATCTAGATCTAAAGCTAGTCCACATAAAACTGCTTAATTCCAAAGTTAGAGATGGATCGGTATTCGTTTTCATGCGGTAAGCAGTTCGGTACAGTATACAACAGTTGCAAATAGGATACCGGGTAGAACACAATCCCAGATCCGGAAATTGATGACAAAGTTGTGATTTTCTAAATGAAGGGACTTATTTGAGCTTAGTTATTTCACACAGTGACTGGTATATGGACAAAGCATTATGTATATGCAAAAAACTCGATTGTTTGAAAAATGAGTGGCCCTCACCGGGACATCTCTGAGTCCGCTCATTTTAAAAGCAGGTAATGCGTATTGGGTAACGGAAGCGGAAGCCAAGGTTTGTGATGCCCATGTCGTCTATATAGTAAGGGCTTCCACCGTGACGTGTTGAAAAACCAATCGCGTCGGCCCGTATTCAGGATATCGATTGATACTGATTACGGGTTGTAATAAAATACAACATTTCAGAGTAACAAACAGAGAACAAGAGTAGTTCGACAAAACATGAAAATATCTTTTTATTTTAACTTTTTATTGATTCGCACACTTACAAATCATCTGTAACATTTAAATTTAAACCGGCCCATACATTATGAACCGTGAAAATACCCTTGTGTTTTCATTGGATCAGAGAACATTTTTTGAACATCTTATTTGACCACATTTGAGATTCAACTCAAAAAATGTCTTATAAACATAGCCACACTGCTCCATTTGGAACTATTTCAAATTTGCAGTGCATGAACTGAATGCATCTTTGTGGTGTGAAGAAGGGAGAAGATTTCACATTGCCATGCATATCGCCACTTTCAAATAATGCCTTGCTCACATTTGACGCTAATTTTAGGGCAATTCAATGAGAAAGTCGTGACAAGTTTTCCGATTTTTTTCTTTGCCACTATGAAATATGTGAAACACGGCAACAAGAGAAATGCAAAGATAACAGCGGACTGTCAGAGGCCTTATTTTGGCTATATTTGCATTCAAAAAGCCATTACTTTTTAATGGCGTTATCAGTTGATGCAAGTATTACACAACTAAATGGCATACGTGCCGCACCAGAGTTGCCCGCATTACCTATATTTCCTCAAAAGAAATATTATCACGGAACTTTGTTGGAAATATAAAGCCAAGTACATTTTTAAAGTTCCTTATCGGAAAACTTGAAATGACGTATTATGTTATGGAAAGATACACGCATCTGTGTTTTGGCCATAAATGTCACTTCTAAATATGTCAAATCCACCAACTCAAATCACATGTACCAAATGAATGACTTTTGTTCAATTTTAGCACTAAATTTCTATACTTGGTTCTATGTGCTCCTATTTCAAAAGAGGAAATTACGTTCAACCAAATAACCAATGGCGGCCATTTTGAAATTCAAGATGGCTGCCAAAACTGAATGATCCAGCATTGTTATCAGTGGTGTCATTGAATTCTTTGAATCCAAAAACATGGATGTAGAGAATTTTGCCATGGGTCTCTTGAACCGAGATATAGGCCATTTTGAAAAATGGTGGGAAACTGGAGTTCATCCAAACGGTTCCCATGTTAACATGTAAAATATCATTCACACGGGTCTCCTGAACAAAATGATACCACTCGTGGATGATCTGGGGGTGCACGCGCTATTCTCGCTCATGGTCTAATATACTTTGACAACAATTACGTAATGTGTAGTCAAGAACTAATTATAAAATCAATTTTGTATATAAATTGTTTTTTTTTTCTATGTTGCAATACTTTTGGCCAGTGTGTGTAGTAGGCCTATAATGTATAGTACAACACTTCTCTTCAGATGCAGTAAAAGTATGAATGGACCTTATATTACAACACCCAGGGACCACAAACGCATAGAGCTGTTCCCTGAAAATATCACCCTGTTCTCCTGAAAATATCACTCTTTTGGAGTGATTTTTCCCCTTTATGGAGTGGAATGTCATTATTAATTTTTTTACAGTAATTTTTATCATTTCTTGAATAATTACACAAATTTCACTCCTTTTGAGAGTGGTGTTTTCACTCTTCAAATTTAGAGTGCAACATAAAAAATAGAAATTACGCAAACTAACTCAAATTTGGGGCAAATGGCGACGGACTCGTAGAATATACTAGACCCTCCCTCGGCTCCACGGTGATAAAAACGCTAAGCGACTGAAATTACACTAGACTCTTCAACCCATATCCGTGGACCCTCCGAATCTGTAGGGAAAACGTCTCCAATGTCCCCCGAGGTCGGGGAAGCACTCCGCCACAAACATTAGTCAAAACACATGGTTCTGGTATACTCGCACTGTCTCTCGACGTGCCGTATGTGCGTAAGCTTCTCAGAGATTTTGGCCCGAAATTACGCTCCAGGACCAGCTGCTCCAGGAGCAGCTGGTCCTGTAGCATATGGTCCTGGAGCATAAATAATCTGGAAAAATATTCTTAGTCAAATATGCTCCAGGAGCATAATTGAATACGCAAATGGTCCAGGAGCATATTTGCCATATGCTCCTGGAGCAGTGGAGAAATATTCTAAGTCAAATACTGCTCCAGGAGCATATTTGCCATATGCTCCTGGACCATTTGCGTATTCAAATATGCTCCTGGGGCATATTTGACTTAGAATATTTTTCCAGATTATTTATGCTCCAGGACCATATGCTCCGGGACCAGCTGCTCCTGGAGCAGCTGGTCCTGGAGCATAATTTCGGGCCAAAATCTCTGAGAAGCTGTGCGTAAGAGACACTTAGCCAGACCAATCAGTGCGACGGCTTATTTTTTGCGCAGGAGTTAAAACGGGCCCTGGGAACTGAGCGGCGGTTGACGACCACCTGGGGTTGTCCGCACGCGCACATAGGGTTTGGCTCAGCGAGGTGTTGGCTTCCCCAAGTCAGATTTCTCGTTTAAATAATATTTTTATTTGTAAAAAGGTTAAAATTTTTTATTTGAAAACTCACTCAAATATAATAGCACAGTAGGTTATGTATTATTAGTATCAATTATCAATTCAAATATCCCGTAAACCCGTGTCGTTTACTTTATTGCTCATGCAATATTACTATCGGCCACAAAATCATTTTTATTTTAATAGTTGTGTCTACTCTATGGAATAAGAGCCTCCATTCTAATTTAGTCGCATTTCAATAACCTGCGCCTTATGCATCTTAAATGAAGCTTGATAAGACATTTGAAATCATTGCCGATCGAAAATCCCTCATATCATATTTACTAAAAACAGATCTTCTTGTCTGCAGGTATCATTTCGTTTATACCTTTGACTATGGGCTGATACCGGTGGGGGGGGGGGCACTCCATATGAAATTATATGGGTGTAAGGTTCGGGGCTTCCAAACCCAGGGCATTCGGTAGACAGAGGACTGAACAAATAGGGCCTTTGGGTGAGAGGATAGCCAATTACCCAAACACCCCCAAATAGGGGTTGTTCCAGTGACAAATAGCAAAATTCTCCCAAAGTGATGGGGTCTTTGGGTGAGATTTATTTTTCCCCAAAATAGGGGTCCTTTGGGTGACTGGGAAATTTTCACAAAATATGGGGTCATTGGGTGAAATTAAAAAAAAAAACAAATAAGGGGTATGTTTGAGTGACAAACGTGCTGAAAAGTGGGGTCAAACAGCCTGTACCATAACGCTTCGCTTCCAAGGTGGGAGTGCCCGGTCGCTGACTGGGTCTAATAGTTAGCATGAAGGTAGGGGGAGGACCGTCTGACGTTTGTTATCAAAGGTTTTAGAGTGCACCCAAAGGTCAACGGTCAATCTAAAGGTCAATTTGCGTAGAACTACTCACCTGGACCTGGCCACAGAACAAGTCTGTGGTCTAAAGGTCACACACATAGGGCGAAGGTCACACATGGTGGAGATGCACTTGTTGGTACCTACTTTCGGCAAATTTAACCCGTGAAATGGATTACTGTTTTCAGCTCCAGGGTGGTCTGACACCTGGGAGGGAGAGGGGGAAATTTCCCCCTGACGCGACAGCTTTTACCGGGCGCATCGGGCTGTACCTATTTATTTTCAGAATTGATCAGCCCATCCTCATAGGGAACTACTACAACCACCTACCAACAAACAAAACAACCCCCCCAAAAAAAAAAAAAAAACGAGGAAGAATCACAAGGACATTTCTGATTTCTCAGCTCTGCCTTCCCGTCTTTTTTTATTTTATTGTTATTGTTTACTTTATCCATCTTGGGCACTCTGATTGTGCTCTAGAACAATGTATTGTACCTAAATAATCACAAATCACGAAAGGTGAAAACTGTATTCTTGCATAATTCCATAGCACTGTCAAAACTTATCAAAGGAGCTATTCAATTAGCTGGGGTCGCGTAATCGATAAATGAGACCTATAAGTCGCGTGCCATTGATACCACCTGTTGTGTTCGTATCCATGGTCCCCGGATTAGCATTCAAAATTAACCGAGATGTGCTAAGGGTAATGCGGTCACGTTACTTGTGAATCGATACTGCTGGAGACAGTTTCCCTACAGATTCGTACAGTCTCGGCGGGCTACTCCCTACCTAGTGTTAATTTCAGGAGCCCTGTGCAATTCACGTACTGTGGACAAGTTGGTTGGCAGGACTGTCCAGCTAGGGGGTGGTAAGCTGAAAAGTCCTCAAGTTTTTAGTTTAGCATTATCTTTTAACCAAGTGCGCTCTAAACCCAGAGACAGAGCCGAGACTGGGGTACAGTCTAAGAATATACATGCTCAAAATAAATGTTTGAAAGTTCCATTCCAAAACAGTCCAAAAGAGATGCACAATATAATCAATAAACACTCTAATGAACTGTTTCTAAACCCCTAGTTGTCAGGTGTGTTTTTTTTCTGCCTATATTTTCCCCAAATTGCTTATCCCAAATGTATACTTTCCATATGTCAACTACAACATAGATCTATCATTTCAGATTAATATTTAATATCCTATCGTAGTTGCTCGAAATGGATTTGCATTAGAATTCTGACATATACAGTCTCTTTGTACACTCTTAAAATAATTATGACGCTGTTGTTTCAAGAAGGAAAATGATCGAAAAATTGATAAAATGTTGCAAAAATGTAACAAATACAAAGCATTGTGTTTTTCTGACACAGATAATTCGAGGATAAATCAGGTTGTAGAAGTAACTGATGTTATGTTCATCATTTTAGGTTGACTTGCCTGCCTAACTTGCCTGTCAGCCCAGGGCTAGTGACATCATTCATTGTGTGTTTGGCATGCTTTTTGAAAAGCATGCAGGCATTGCATCACACAATTGCTATTGTAGTGTAGTAGATAACCATAAACATCGTGCACTTCTGGACAAAAGAATGAAACTTGGCACAGACATTCTTTGGAGTGCACAAAGAAAACTTAGAAGGGGTGCCCAAAAATTCGATCACAATAATGACGTCATATGCCCGCCCCCTTTTTTGGCATATTGTCGTAAAGATACTTTTAGTAGGGAATCTTAGCATTTGGGGTCATTATAGGTTCATTAAAGGTCATTGGAGGTCGTTTGATATTAAATTTCACCAAATTGGTATCAAATTCCACCACATGGGTTGCATACAATAAAAGGGCAGTCCCCGTAATTATGTGCAGACAAACAAATTTTGACTTGTAATAAAAATAAAAAATCATCCAATAACCTTGATTTTTGTTTAGATCAAAGGTAAAATACTATGTAGTTTCATGAACAAATAGGCATATCCAATTTCACAAATTAGATTTGTTGGATTTACAAAAAGTGACATTGGCTGCTACAGTACCTTCCCAAATGGCAACTACAAGCACTCGTATTACTTTTGATGTTATTATTGAAACAGAGATTGCAAAATTTGAAAGTTGTAATTTGTGGTTAACTTCTTTTGATTTTAAAACGTTTGTCTTTTTAAGAATCTGTGTTCATTATTAAGGAATGCTGGCATTCGTCGTTGAAGACCTGTACAAATTGAAAATTTCTGCAACGTACGTCCACATCCGTTTCGGTTATCATTGGGAAATTTAACCCTAAGATGGACAACTTTGATTTTTATCTTAGTTTTTTTTCTTAGCTAATTCTGCCTGAAGTGTACAGATCTGTTAAAAAACTATACAGTTTTGCAAAAGGGAATGTTACTAAAACATGAGTGAGGAAACTAAAAAAAGTTACCACTTTTGAGTACGTCCACAAAGGGGGGGGGGGGGTGGGGTTGTTTTTATGGATTGTCATGCAAATCACGGATTGATTGGAATTGAAATTTTCAGGGTCTAATACTTCTGCAGTGTCTCTTCAGATACAATGGCCCAAAAATTCAATTTGAAACCTGAATAATTAGAAGTTATGGGTCCCCAGTCACTCGATACCTTTTCCATGACAAGGAACACGGCACACGAAGACCAGAGCAAAAAATCCTGTGACGAGTGGCGAGCCACTTGCAGTTCACCGAGTAATTAAAAGAGATTACTTTCCTGCTACCATATCAGCAAGTTATCTACGGACTTGGATATTTCAGGTAGCAAGGTTTTCAATAGCTTTTCAGGAGTGTCAACATCCTGAGTAGTAGCTGCAGTCCAACCAGAGCCTCTATAGAGTATTTTACAGGGACATGAGGGAGAACTTTTATCATAGTCAGAATGTCTCAAAATCCCCTGACATTTTCAGGAAACCATTGTATGCATGGAATTGAAATCCATTATGGTTCCTGGCAAAGAACCAGGGTGTAGTGCTTCCCAGCACTCTCTGTATTGCCACGAAAGTCTGGTGCTAGCGAGTGCACATCAATATCATATCAAGATATATGGAAATTCAAGATAATGATATCACAGTATTTTGAAAGGTTGGACTCTTTGTCATCATTGTACAAGAGTACCTTTATACACTGAAAAGTCTGAACATTCTCAAAATCAATACTCTTGGTCTTTCAATGTATTTCGAAAGGACAATGAAGGTTGTAGCACTTCACCGGTCGGTGGTGAAATAATTTAGACCGCGACGCACACACAAAGGTTACATCATGTACAGTTCCTCCAAATCTAGAAAAAAGGAGCCATCAAAAGTATTTGTTCAAATAGCATTCGTTCTAAGTTGGCCTAAGTTATAAAGTGCTTGAGACTTGATGGTTGCGGCCATCAGGTCCTTGTCATGTGCCAGCCTTCAGAATTGAATATTAGAAAGTTTCAAACTTGTTGTCTTTGTTGTTCCAAAAAGATCCACCAAAAATGTGTGACAATCATGTTTCAACGACAGAGCAATTTCTATGTGTTACAGTTGACTATCTTTGGAATAAAAGTGCCCTCAATCCATGACAGGAGAGCTATATAGAAAAATTTCAAAGTATAGGCCTAAAGGTCAGAATTTGTATAATCAAATATTTTTAAAAAAACATGTTATTGATCACGCCCCCACACTTGTAGTGGTGAGCACTTTCTTGACTATTCATTGGTACAGATCTGTGCTGGCAGGCAAGATGCTGGTTGACCACCATAGAATGTATAATTTATATACATATCTTGTGCAATACCATCCGTCTGATGATCGGAGAACCCGATGACGTAAGTGAGGGTATTCGTGAATCTCTGAGTAACGGTTGCCTTCCAGAGGTCTATACTTTGAAATTTCTCATTACGCTCTCCTATAATGGATTGAGCACTTAATTCAAGAGAGTCACCTGGTAAAAACAATGTATTATCCGCCCCCACTACTTGTAGTGGTTGAGCACTTTCGACTATTCTGGTACAGATCTGTGCTGGCAGGCAAAATTGATGGTGTGTGGACACCATATAAGTTATATTTATATAATATCTTGTTGCAATACCATCCGTCTTATGAGGAGGATACCCGATGATCGTAAGTGAGGTAATTAGAGAAACTCGGAGTAACGGTTGCCGTTCCAGAGGTCATATTTGAAATTTTTCATACGCTCTCCTGTAATGGGATTGACACCTTTTAATCAAATAGTCACCTGTAAAACATTTATGTATATATATATCGTCGTCCACGAACATACTGTCGTATTTTACAAACCACGTTTCGATAAAAATCGCAATTCAAAATATGCCGCGACAAATTTCATGTCTATACGGTTAATAAAACGAAGCATAAAAGAAACATCTAGACTTTACTGTTTTGAAGAAAACATTTTAAAGTCCAATATAAACCATAAATCCAACTTAAAACTGCAATTATATTATCATAATTAGGCTACAAAGTTATAAGTCTGTATGTGAAATCACAAAAATGTATATTGCAAAATACGAAGCATATTACACTGTGTGTTTCCAAGTATGTAAAATTTTAGTCCCTATGTGAAAAGCTTGTCTGTTTACGAAATAACGATGGGGAAAATTACGTCAAAATAGATCTGCATGTGAAATCATTTATTTTGAGATCAGCAAAATAGAACGCTATGGTCAAACACGTGTAAACGAATGGCGATTTTAAAAACGGACAGTATGTGAAACACGGATGTGATGATTTTGAGGAAAATGTAAAAAATCAGTAATTATAAACTAATTAATTAGGCATCCTCATATTTTGAAACTTTGTGGATGGCAAGAACTCGATGAACTAAGTAAGTAGGCAGAATTTCGTAAAACCTCAAAAATGTGAAACACGACAGTATGTGATGCGGACGACGTAATTGATATATATATATATATATTATATATATATAGATATATATATATATATATATATATATATAATATATATCAATCAAAATAGAATATAACATATATATATATTATAATATAATATATAATTCTATTTTGATTTTGAATTACCTTTACCCTAAAACTCCAATCGGTATCAATACGTTGTGATCTTGAAATCAAAGCTGTGATTAACTTGTACAAAATGTTATTATTTTTTTAAAATTTATTTATTTTAATATTTATTTATTAAATTTTTAAATTGTTTTTATTTATTTTATTATTTGTTGTTGTGGTTTGAAGGAACAAATTTAAGATGGGATGCCATGCGCCATTTCACATGATTTTGAAGACATTTTTTAGCTATTTCCCAAGCTCCCTTGTCCCCACTGACCGGACTTGCTGAAAATCGGCAACCATCAACCTGGCACAACCATTAACCATGTATTGACCCATTGTTATAAATCCCTGCAAGCAATATTTCATGCTTTAATACTTAGTATTAAACTTCCACTTAAAACAACAGCTTTTCACAAAGATGTACCAACAAACGGCAATATATAAACATTCGGGGGATTTATAGTTTTAGTGTTAATATACTGCAAAATTGACTAATAATACTAAAACCAAATTCGACACTGGAATATGTAGGAATAAGGGGTCAAAGTTTGTACAGAGGTAAAAATTGTAATTGTTCGAATTAATAAGGTATAGTTCGACAGCATCTGTGATCTATAGTTTTATTACAATAGGCACATAACAGTTCAAGGTCATCCTGGGTAAAATTTGTCCAATTTGCTCCAAACTGGTTTTAAAATGTGTTCATCTGGTCACACTAGATACTAAATTGTATATAGATTCTTAGTTTGACAGTTCAATATAGAATTAGAGTTATAGTTAGTGACCTCACATAGCCCCAGTCACATTTGCATTTTAATTATGCAACAAAATATCATATATGGTGCACCAGTATATTTTGGGCTCCTATACCAGTAGATCAGTAATATTTATAGCAAACGGGTAAATCTAAAATTTTACCCCATTGTGACCTTGAACCTATTTTGCCTCATAACTTATTTATTTATTAAGCTTTATCACTGGTACATGAAAAAATATTGCACATGAAGATACAAAATATAAAAGTACACATTTAAAAATACAAAATTTGGAGACGAACCAGCGAAAAGGTTGGGATAAACAGGTGCAAAATCACCTCTAGAACCGTCCCACCTCATAATAAGAGAGAGAAAAAAAATCATTGTGGAGAGAAAAAAAAAACCTAAATGGGCCTACAATTTGAGCAGCGGCAAAATGAAATCCAGGTGCAGGTATTGCATGAATCAAACAAAGTACTACTTCCAGATAGGGAAACTATACCTTTTTAATCCTTGAAAGTCGATGAACATACTTTTCGGACATTTCGAGCATTGCAATATTTTGAACTGTATAAACCTTGCCACCCATACATTATTCTACTACTTTGATTTGTAACTTTTGATACGTTGTTATTAAAGGTTTCTCCCAAACAATTCTGGAGATAATAGATATGTTGCAATAGTTATAGCTTATGTGTTCCTAATTTGAATGGCATCAATAACATGAAATAATTGCAGTGAATATTAATTGTATAATTTAAAAGGAAATTATACAGGAAACCTAAAGTTACGATACTGTGTGCCTACTAATAATACAAGGGGGATGGTTATGGACATTATTATTGCAGTGGAAAGTAGTTGTGGTGATTCTCCAAATGCAAATTTTCTTCATAACCATGAGTGACCAATGGGATACCACATTTTGATTTTGACACTTTGACACCAACCCTTAACTACGGTTATCAGCAACAATACTGGACAATGGTATCGTATGACCTTTAATGACCCCAAACTGACGTCTGCTTACCAAATATTCAATTATTTAGATCATTTTAGCACTCTACATGTCTCAAGCTTTAATTTGATACCAACCTTGTGGATTATGAAAGTAATGACTTTAACATTACTACGAAATGTGATATAAAAAGGGCGTGGACTATGACGTCATATTGTGGTCGAATTTTGGGGCACACCTTCTGAAATTGCTTTACATCCCCCAAGCAAGGTTTGTGCCAAGTTTCAAGCTTTTGTCCAGAAGTGCACGGATCTGGTGAAAATTATGACTATTCTACTTCACTATTGTATGTGTTAGTCTACAGGCCACTTGGCAGATAAGATCTCGAAACAATACCTACATGATTCCAAATATCCCATTTTGGAGGTAACACACATATATAAGGCTGGTAAGGTAAAAGGTTGGCGGCCACTGGATTAAGAGGGATTAATCGTTCGAAGAGGTTGATTTAGGTGAAAAAGAAAAATATAGTTTTGCATATCTGTGAGGTGTCAGTTACAGAGATATGGGTGAAAATGCGATCAAGGTCATTGAACTTTTGATTGGTCTGCAGGGGGCCCAATTGAGCCGCCTCCCCGCTCCAAACGGGATGGCACGAGACAATTTAAATTTGGTTAGGACATGCGGAGGACACAGGAGGATGTGTGATGTGGATACCAGTGAACGAGCTCTAATGTATTTCGTCTTTATGCAGAGTTTCAGCGGCCGTATTATATTTTTAATTTAGATGGGAGGCCGTATATGATTGATTCTAGCAGAATCTATGACGATGCGAAATCAATTTCAATGCACGCGAGGATCAAGTAAATGATAATCCCGAGAAAGTAACTTGGTTAATATTATATTTAGAAACTGGCGCGCACAGAACTAAATAAAGACGA
The DNA here is from genome assembly GCA_023653785.1 of Ophioderma brevispina. NCBI lineage: Eukaryota > Metazoa > Echinodermata > Ophiuroidea > Amphilepidida > Ophiodermatidae > Ophioderma > Ophioderma brevispina. The sequence goes on along the minus strand of JAMKCH010052156.1, from coordinate 54,757 downwards.
AAAAATAAACGGTCTAGAACCCTGGGGGGGGGGGGGGGGGACCTCGCGGCTTTTTAGGCGTGAGAATATCCACTGGGGCCACAGAGGACTGTGTTTATGTGGATACCAGTGGAACGAGCGCTAATGTATGTCAGTCGTTATTTCCGAGATTTCAGTTCCTTTATTTCAGAGATCTTCGTCTTTATTTCCGAGATTTCATACTGACTTTTAACGTACCCACTGGCTAATCCGTTGCGCCCTGTGAAACACATTTTGTTTGTTGCATGTGTTAAATGGTCCCAATTTTGTTCGTAATTATGAAATGTATAAATAATTGCTACCTGTCTTTCACCGGATCATTGTTAGAAGAGTAAGAAACAGCCGGTTACATGGAAATACATAATATGTTGTCTAACCTCATACTGATAAAGGAATATGCATCACCTCAAGTCAAGTTTGTAACTTTAATTTTTAACCACGATCTAACTGGCAGTATAGATTAAAACTAATATACGATGTATCTGATGTATTCATTTTTACACGATTTATTGTCATGGATAATTTATTTGAAACAAGTAAAATAAACAACACCGTTTTCAATAAATAAGGCAAATCTTCTGGTTCAAATTTAACAGTAGTATTTCTTTTATATACAATTAAAGTACTGTTAAAACTTGGTACAAGTAACAGCATTTAAAGCAAGCATAAGATAACATTTGATAACAGTTTTCTTATAAAATGTATGTTTGATAGGATAACAACAAAATTTATCACAAAATGTGAATTGAAAATAAACTTTAACATTTACAAGGTGTGATATATGACAATGTCGGTGTAACGCATTACCAAACATAACCTCTTTTATGAAACGACACTAACTTCTACATGCACTACTCCATATTTGAAAGTAATTAGTTTTATATTGACCGATTACACATTATTAGATTGCAAAAATAACATGATGACGTCATACCAGCGTTACGCATGCGTATCAACGATTCGACGCCTACTGAAATTTCGAACCCGCAGGTGAACACGCGCTTGAAACTACGCGGCTCTTCCGTTTCACATTAAATTAATCTTACAGAAATGTGGAGGAATATCAACGGGACAAAAAATAAGCCAAAGTCCCATGTCGAGATCGAGAATTTTCGATTTTAACTTCGCCTGACGGTGTGTCGCCATCTTTAATTCGATACGCATGCGTACTTGTGTTTTTGTGATGTCATAGGTCATTTTACAATGCATTTTGGGGAATATGTAATCGGTCAGTTGATGAGAGTACTGCACAGGACAATGAACGTTCTCCTATTTAAGGATCCGTTGCGGAGTATAAAATACGCTGATTGACATGAGGAAAAAACCGGGTGTGATCACGATGGCCATGTTTTAACTATATTCAAATCGTAGAGAGTAACGCACCCATCGGAATTCAATCCTTGAGTTTCCAATCACAAAAATTAATGAACATTCCAAAAACACCATTTTTCAATTGCATAATTGATCAATTGATTAATTTTACAGAAATAAATAATTTCATCGTTGGTTAAAATCTGAACTGATAGTCAACGCTTTGACGATATCGCTTACGACGAGTGGTCAAATTTGAGCAAAGAGGACTTTATACAGTTATTTTTAAACTTTATCATTTTGCTATGTAACCGACCATTTTTTGGCTTGCCGCTTAATGCCTGTGTTCACATCATGAAATATTCAAATTTTGAAAAAAAAATATTAATTAAAATAAGAATGTGGAATATTTAGTACTTCACATAAAACTGAGTAAGCATGTAATAAACAACGGGTTGAACGTACAAACAAATCCGAAAATAACCTCAGGAGAATAATAGATGCGTGCAAACATTTACTAATCAAACATTAAAAGCTTAAGCTAATCTCTAAGCTGTGTAAAATAGAAGTGGGGTTCGATGAATCTGGTATCCAATCCTGTCATGTTGTGTAATTAACGATTTGAAGAAACAATCGAAGGCAAAATACGAGCTATTTCAAAGATGGCGACAGACAAATTACTTAAAACAAAATGAAAGGATTACTTTGCAGGGAAAGGTGGTTTTTGAAAAAAGTCGACTGCATGTTCTATAAATTTTAAAACAAATGGGCACTTTCTAGCAAACCTGCAAGAGAAATGCAAAATAGGCAAGAAGAAATTAAGATAAATTTATACTAAAAATAAAAAACAATACTAACATATATATTTTAATCCAATATTTTTTAAATAACTTAAAAAGAAATTCTTTTTCTTACTGAAATCATATGAATTCGCATCATTGAAAAATACTTAAATGGGCATTTCGTGATCCACAGCCTCGTCCCCCGACTTACCTAAAAAATTTTGTGATTTTTATATTATCTCTGAACCGTTAGCCTTAGTAATCCACGTATGCCCAATCTTACGTGCAAATTCAGGCGCATCTGTAAGAAATTCGCAATTTTGTATTTTCTGTCCGTAAATTACAGCACAGTAGCCTATGGGACCGTGGGAAACGAACAATTGCTCATAAAACAAAACCGCAAGATCGGGATCAGCTCAAATTTTGAGAATAAGCTTTTCTCAAGGATATCTAGTGATCAATGAATAAAACAGAAGGTGCTGAAATCACGAAAATTCACCTTTAAAAAATTAACGATGTATATTGACGGCATTTAGAAAAAGAAATACTCCCTCTGGGTACTCCCTGCCGATTTGGTTGGATGTTCAATGGTTTTATGATATAATTAGCCAATCATAGACACGGTAAGAAAAACTTAAAGTGTACACAACTATATAGGTCTATTTTGATTGGTTACTCAGAGGGGTATATCATGTAATGAACCAATCAGAGAAAATGTATAAAAAGGTGATAGTTACTGGGGAGGTTAAATGATGATACAAACCTATTCGTTACAGTCACTGTTAAAGAAACTTCAAAACACGGGTTTGATTAATATGGTACAAAAGAGAAAGTCTCCATTTTCTTTAATGGTAATGTTCATTAAAACAAAGAAGTTAAAGACGGGATGTGTTTATTACATGGCAAAATAGTGGTAACATATAGTATTAGGACTTCAAAAAACCATTTATAGTTCCTCTTTTACATAATTACCAGTAGCGGTTGTTAAAATATAACACTTTGTTTACTAATGTCAAACGGAAGTTTGCCTTAGGAACATTTAGCCAGAGAAGGGAAATGATATACATTTGTTTACACCACAGAGAGAAGTTGTATTTGTTTACATCTTGAAATTTATTCTTAGTCTCCAGACTGCACACTGAGTATGGAAATAACCTAATTCGAAAGATTCGAATATCTTAACTAAATCGGTAAGCAAATAAGTTATTTTGAAATAAATTCCAAAAAAAAAAAACGCCCTATTTATGGTTATCTACCATTAGCACAGTATTGAATAGCTTTGAATAGGGCTTTGCAATATGCATTATTGCTTCTACCATCAAAACCGCAAGTTTGTTTCCCAAAGTACTCGATGGGGCGTATGTGCAAGTGCCAGGCTCTCATATCAAGTAAATAACACAATAGGCATAAATCGGAACAAGCACCTTTAAGTAAATCGATAAGCAATTAAGTTATTTTGAAATAGTAAATTAACATTAAAACAAAACAAATATGATACAATAATAAATGCTAACAATTTGAACAGAATCATCCCTTATCTGCTTAAGCAAGAATTGTTTTTTGATTGATGTTGTGAAAATTTGTTAGATTTCGCATGTCCTAACATACACCAATGATATTTCAACTTGATTCCTAAAAGTTTAATACAAGAACAGACAAATAAAGATATCAACACAAGGAAATCAATACAGCGAATCTTACATTTAAAATCATGCACATAATATATTCACTGTCTTCAACACTCTATAGGCTACCGTAGAACCTGACGTACAGACACACGTACGTGCTTACGCACGTGCTTACGTCCCAGTGACATAACATAACTTCGTTCAATAAATCTTAGTAATATCATGATAATTTGGAATACATTATTGACTTCAAAATTCGGCGGGGTTAGTGGATTAACCCGATCGCAAAACAGTGTAATATTATACTAAAAGGTCTTTAGATTTAAACATTCGTGACCAGAATATACCTTTAGTCGAGTCTCCGTCCGATATGTATAAGCAAAGCGCGCTCTCTTACGTTAAGTCTTTGAAGAAGACTAGCATTCGGGTCGCCGCCGGATGCTGATGCCGATATGTGTCACTGTTGCTGTTAGGATGAATGTTCTATCCCCCAGTCGGGTTTTTTTTTAAGGCAGCGTGGGCGCTATTGCGTTTTACGTCTTCATCAGCTTGTTCGAGGTGTTATGGCCTACAAGCAGAAGTGTCTGTACGTCAGCTCACGGTATAGTATCATACCGAATTGGTTTGGGGTCATTCAGTTGCTCTTCAAATGCAAATGTAAATTATACGGCCAACTTTTATTGTGTACGTGGGTTTAGCGGATAGAATGACCGACTCTTGTTGTCAAGGTGGTTGGTTCATGTCCGCCAGCTGGCAGCTAGCAGTTAGGCCTACTGAATTTTAACCAAGGCCATCTTTACTGCTTGTTCTCTCTCTTTCCCCATGAAGGGGGTGAAATGGTGATAGTAAGGGAATTATGCATAATCTATTGCGAAAATTTTGGAGCGCATAAAGACAGCTGAGAGGAATTGATTCAGATGGGATCGGAGTAAATTATAAAGTGCCACATATCCGATGTAATTGCGCTATATAAAACACAAGTTTATTGTTATTATATTATTATAACTTGATTTTAATTTAATTCAATGGAAATTACAGTGGCCTACTATGGGTTGGAGTGTTACCCATTTAACACACTGGGAGGGAGGTAGGAGGGAGCGAGAGAGAGGGAGAGGACGAGAGAGCAAGAGAGAAGAGATGCAAAAGTCAGGGGACGCAACACCGCCGCCTGCGATGGATGAACCCACTATCTTATGAGTCCAGCTGTAGGGACGTAGGTGTTTCATTTTCTTTTCGCCTGATTGGGACCGGTGAAGTCTAAGGTCATAGGTAACAACAAGGGAATGCCCAATGAGGTCAAAGGTCATATAGTGATGTCAAAGTTCATTCTGAGGTCCAGTTATATGATCGACATTAACATTTGGGAGTTCGAAGTTGAATTGCACCCATATTTTGGGTCTGGGACGAGCATAGGATCCTACGTAGGTTAATGAGGTCAATGTCACCTACTCAGGTCAAAGGACATTTGAGGACGATTGGGAAGTGGAAGTTCAATTGCCACTAAAAACTTGGTCATAGGTACAACATAGGCGAGTCCTATGCTATTTCGGTCGAAGGTCAATTACCAAGGCTCAAAGGTCATCTGAGGTTAAAGTTGTCAATATAAATATTAGCAAATCTCTTGGGAAAATGAAGTCCAATTGCCACCATTATGTTTCGAGTAAATTAGAGACAAAAAAATCTACCAAGATTCTGGCACTGCATTATTCGTGCATTTCGTTTTCTAAAATGTTGCATTTTGTATGTCAAAGACCAATATTTCCAAATTGTAAAAGTCTTTATGTCATTGCTATTTGATATAATAAATTTAAGGGTCATTTAAATAACCAAGTGTGACAGGGAGAAGAGAATTGTTTTATTAGTCAACAAAAACAAATCGTATATATTTACTTTGCATGTCATTGAAATCGTTACGATATAAACACCTTGCCCCACTTATTGTTGTTTACGTTCGTTTTGCATGCCGCCATTAAATTCGTAACAAATTACCGCTATGTGTCAGTGAGCATAAGAGACGTATGTGGTTTATCCTATACTGGTAAAACTCTTTCATATACTTTGTTATATGGTTTCGAAATGTCCCCATGTTTATGGAGCGTCATGCATTTCAAATAGTTACTTAGTAATGGCCAATTTGTAGTCAGCCTGCAAAGCCGTAAAAGTACGATGGCAAAAGTGATATAACCTTTCACCTTTTATCCGCATTAATTAGAGTCTTTTTCGCGGAGATTTGCGGGAATCTTGGTTTCACATCAGCTGTCTTAGGTAGTATGGGATTACTATAAAACGTTGAAAGGACCGTGAATTCACGTAGAACTATGTTGAGGGGAAGGACTTCTAAAGGTACCACTTTCCATTCCTTAGATTTGACAGCTAATTAGCAACGTTGTAATCAGGGTCACGAAAGATGTGGATCCATATCTTTTGTCCACTAATTCATATGCCTAACCTATTCATAGGAGCCTATTCAAAACCTAATTGAAAGAATTTTTGTTAAAAAAAAAAACTATCCACTGGTCATCCACGGAATGCTGTTTCGGTCTTTTAACTCGTATTACCTGAGCCATTTTTTGTACAAAATTGCGGAGGGGGCGGGGGGGAGGGGAAGGGGGGGGGTGGTTATTCCACCCCCCTGTGATTTTCGTTACTGAACACCCGATTCCTGTAAATTTGGTACCAAAGGATAGCGTAGGAGTTCTTCTGTCCATGAGTACCAAAATAAGTACAAACATCCCCATTATGACTCCACCATGACGTCATATGTTGAGGAAGTACGAAAATACTGATATAGGGTGGAAAATTGATATTTCGCCCCTAATTTTAGCAACTCAAACCCTTATTATAGCTCAAAATGTTGCATATATAAAATAGTCATTTCCCATCAAGTAGAGTAAAAAACCGCATGAAACATTTGCTTTTCCTAACCTTTTGGGAAAAATTGATTTTTTCATGTGTGTGTCTATGGAAATGGCCGTTTTGCTGACATGCGAACTTTATGACGTCATTGTGACGTACGTAATGCTAGGCATGTTTGGTACTCATTTTGTAGCAATGGAAAGAGGAGGAACCTAGCTATCGATTGGTACCAAAAATCAAGGTCTGTGGAGTTTCCTGTGTTGTGTTAGGCATATTGCGTACTTCTCTCCGGGGGTGGGTACCACCCCCCACCGATCGATCACCTTGGGATCACCCTGTATCTTACATATACCCCGGTGGATGTTGTTTTGATTACAAGGAGACGGAACGTCAATGACAATTTCCATTTAAGGAGTTAAAAATGTTTTGAGCCATATATATGCTTTAAGTTTATTTTACCAATTTAAAAGGAAAATTTTTTTTATTTTTATGTATGATTATTTATACCTTTTGCTCCTACTTTGTGTCTTTGTAACGGAATAAAGACATGATAGAGGTAGTGCGAGGAGTATAATGCAATTATGCCCGTCATAGGAACCGTGTATTTGAAAATTTATTAATTTGTGTTTTTTATACACAGAATGCTTTACATGCAGTATGTAAGTTCGTCAGTTTCGTCTAAGGTTCATCAGGAAAAAACATAATCTAGTCTACACATTGGTCAGTTACTAACATCTAAATCATTTTGGGACTATTTCAGGCATCAAGGGTCTCTAAAGTCAAATATAGCCCATGAAACGTGTATTAGTTAAACATGATGCAAAATTTTTGAAGGTGAATAGAAATAATAAGGGGTCACTAAGGGGCAAGGGTTGCAACATAGTTGGATTATTCTATATTCAATGGCAACAGTTTGAAGGGTCATTTTTGAAGTCACGAGGAATCATTTAAGCTCAGATTAGTAAAAAATGTTAAGAGGTCATGAAGCTTGGTGGGGTTACCCAGTATGCGATGCCACAATTTTGAAGGAAAATAGAGCTTAATCTGGAATCATCTAGTCAAATCGTATAAATTTTGTTTAATGAAAGGCCATTCGAAATCATTAGGATCAATTAAGGTGCCAACTAGAAAATATTGTAGAAAGGGAGTTAATCAACCATTAATGACAAAAACTTGAAGGTAATTTTGAGGTCGGGGTCACTTAAGTTAAGGTCAAATTAGTCAAAATTGTTGTTAGTCAATGTTTGATGGTAAAAAAGCTTCCAAGGTCGTTTCGAGGTCATCGTCTTAAGGTACAAGAAATTGAATGTCTGTACTATGTTAAGCCTTTGTGTACCCCAAACGAGGTCAAAATGAATAAAAAAAAGTAGTTCAAAGTTAAAAAAAAAAACCATTTGGATGGTCATTCAACCTCATTGTCATGAAAAACCTGGATACTCTGTTCAATATTCGATGGCAACTGTTCGAAAGTCATTTAAGGTTTTTTTGGGTCATCTAAGGTCAATCGTAAAAATGACCAGTATAGTCACAAAAGTTGGGGGTTTAGTCAACATTCAATGTAAACTCTTTGAAGGTCTTATGAAGTCATCGGGTATCTAAGGTCAAGTTAGCCAACAAATTGTTGGAGATTCAGGGAACCTGGTGGGTTGAGACAAATTCGATGCCAACAAAATGGTCATTGAGGCCAACAAGGTCAAGTTTGAGGTCAATTTGAGACCATCAAGGTCATCTTATGGTCATGAAACTTGGACGATTTAGTATTGAAGGTCATTAGTGGTCATCAAAGTCCAATCTGTCAAAATGGTATGATCATGGCACTCGGTTGGTTTAGTCAAACATTCGGACAAATGCTTGAAGGTAATTTGGAAATCAGTGTAAATTGATTGTAGGCATGGTGGGTTTAGTCAACATAATGCCACATATGTCGGAAAGTCATTTTAAGGAATCAGGAGTCGTGAAGCTTGGTCGGATTAAATCAAGATCGATATGAATAAAACTTGAAAGAAATCGAGGTATCAAGTATTATCTAAGGCCACGTCCAGGGTCATATAACTTGGTCATTTAAATCGACATTCGATGCAAATAATGAAAAGGTCAGAAAATCATTGGCGTCATCTGAGATCCAAGGTGGCTTGGGGCTTTAGTCAACAAATTCATGCCAAATAATTGAAGGTAATTTCCAGGCATAAGGGTCAAATAACGAAACTTTTAGTACACAATTCGGTGACAAATGTAAAGATTACTTCAAGGGTCTCCTCTAGTCAAACCAATAATTTGTTTTGTATAGACATTAAACTTGGTCACTTTATTCAAACGATAACTGGGTCAAATCAGTAAAAGGTGTTGTTTGGGCATGATACTAGGGGTTGAGTAAATTTCATGTCAGAATTGTTTAGGTCCTTTCGAAGTCTTAAGACGTCATCGAAATGGTTGTACGGTTACGAAACTTAGAGGGTTCAGTCAACAATCGACGCCAAAAAAATATGGAGGTCATTAAAGTCAAAAGAAAGCGTGAAAAAACTGGGGAGTTTAGTCACTATTCAAAGAAAAAATTGTGAAGGTTATTTTGAATTGCAATGAAACTTTGTTGCTCTGTTCAACATTCGATGGCGCAGTAGTAATTTGTTTTAAAGTCATTTCGAGGTCACCAGGGGTCATTTAAGGTCAGATACGTAAGAATCATTTTATGGTCATGAAACTTAATGGGTTTAGTCAATAGTTGATGTCCTAAACTTTGAAAGTCATTTCGACGTCATCAGATATTATCTTAGGTCAAATGTCATTAAGTCGACAATCGAGGCCCCATAAAATAAGAGGTCAGAGATCATTAGGCGTCATCTGAGATTAAGGAAACTTGGTCATTTTATTCAACAATAACTTGATCAAATCAGTAAAAATTTTTGTTTAAACATGGCACTTGATGGGTTTAGTCAACATTTCATGTCAGAATTTTGAAGGTCGTTTCACAGTCGTTAGACGTCATCGAAGTGTTGTACGGTTATGAAACTTAAAGGGTTCAGTCAGCAGTCGACGAAAAAATGTACAGGTCAGGAAAGGTTAATTTAAGTTAACATCAGTCACAGAAAGAGTTGAAAACCTTGATGGGTGTAGTAAACATTTCATGCAAGAACGTTCTGAAGGTTATTTTTTTTATTTTTTTTATTTGATCAAATCACTCCAATGGATGTATGGTAATGAAACTTGATTACTCTGTTCATTCCATGGCAATAAATCATTTCGAGGTCATCAGGGGTCATTTAAGGTCAGTTGCGTAAGATTCGTTTTTATGGTGATGAAACTTAATGGGTTTAGTCAATAGTTGATGTCCTAAACTTTGAAAGTCATTTCGACGTCATCAGGTATTATCCGAGGTCAAATCAAGTCATATAACTTGGTCATTTAAAGAGACATGAGGACATTTCCAGAAAGAAGCGCCCCAATTTTTGACGGGGTTCGGGTTTTTTGTGTGCATATTTGGAATGCTTACCATAAGCCGAATATGCCCGTCTTTATGTAATAAGGTGATGATTTAGTATTTTCTGTCGTGAACGACAAAGGGCAAGTTCAAAAACAAAGTTTACACTTTTCTTTTGTACTTTTTGGTAAAATACACATTCGAAACCGTTCTTGATAGGTGGTCTACAACCGATCAAGTACAACTTATGAGAAAAAAAATATTCTCAAAAAATCTCCTCCTGTGACTTTAAGTCGACATTTGATGCCAATCAAATTAAAAGGTCAAAGATCATTAGGCGTCATCTTAGATCAAGGAACTTGGTGGTTTTAGTCAACAATTCTATGCCAAATAATTGAAGGTCATTTCCATGTCATCAGAGTCAGATAGCGAAACTTTAGTAACAATTCGATGCAAAAATTGTGAAGTGATTTTTATTAATCGCTGTTTGGTCCTCCCTGCAAGGGTGCACTCTGTCCTATTTTGTTTTTGGTCATTGTAGTTGTGGGAAGAGATGCATTGTGACCATCCTTATATGATCAGATGATATTTTTTTTTTTTTTTTTTTTTTATACAAGTTGATAGTGCAATACTTTTTATGAGTGTTATATACAAGTGTTATGACCATCCTCCTTCATGTGGATGTTTTTTATTTGATCGTGCAATTCGGTACTTGTAAGAATTTTTGTTTATGTATGTTTTAATCTGGCAAATAAAATGAAATGAAATGAAAAAGGTTACTTCAAAATCATTCAGAGGGATCGCTGAATGTCAAACCAGTAAAATTTGTTGCATAGACATTAGAGGCGCATTTCGTGATTTCGGCACCTTCTGTTTTATTCATTGTTCACAAGATATCCTTGAGGAAAGCTTATTCACAAATTTTAAATTGATTCCGATCTTGGGGTTTTGTGTGATGAGCAATCGTTTGTTTCCAATGGTACCATAGGCCAGTGTGCTGTAATTTTTGTCCGCTTACGGACAAAAATACCAAATTGCGAATTTATTACAGATACGATCGAATTTGCACGTTAACGGTTCAGATGATATAAAAATCTCAACTGTTTTAGGTAAGTCGGGGGGGTGAGGTTGTGGATCACGAAATGCCCCTTTAAACTTGGTCACTTTATTCAACAATACCTTAGGTTAAATCAGTAAAAATTGTTGTTTGGACATGACACTTGATGGGTTTAGTCAACATTTCATTTCACAAATGTTTTGAAATCATCAGAGGTCATGTAAGGTCAAATCGCTAAAATGCATTGCAGTGAAACTTGATTACTCTGTTCCACATCCGATGGCAATAATTTGTAAAGTCATTTCGAGGTCATCAGGGGTTATTTAAGGTCAGATGCGTAAGCATCTATTTATGGTCTTGAAACTTAATGGGTTTAGTCAACATTTGATGTTCTAAACTTTGAAAGTTATTTCGACGTCATCAGGTATTATCTTAGGTCAAATCATGTCGTTTAACCTGTTCATTTTAAGTCAACATTAAATGCCAATTAAATTAAAGTGATCGTTATGCGTCATCTGAGATCAAGGAAATTGATGGCTTTAGTCAATACTTCGACGCCAATTAATTGAAGGTCATTTCCAGGTTATCAGGGTCAGATAACGAAACGTTTAGTAAACACTTCGATGTCAAGAATTGTGAATGTTACTTCAAGATCATTCAACCAGTAAAATTGGTTGCATATACATTAGACTTGGTCACTTTATTCGACAAGGTCAAATCAATAAAAATTGTTGTTTGGACATGACACTTGATGACGTTGATGGGTTTAGTCAACATTTCATGTCAGAAATATTGAAGGTCGTTTCGAAGTCTTTAGACGTCATCGAAATGTTTGTACGGTTACGAAACTTACAGTGTTCAGTCAGTTCAGTTATTTATTATTATCAGCAGTCGACGCCAAAAAAATGTAGAGGTCATGAAAGGTTGAATCAGTCAAACAAAAAACATGAAGAACTTGATGGGTAATGCAAAATTTTGAAGGTTAATTTGAAATCATCAGAGGTCATGTAAGGTTAAATCGCTAAAATGTATTGAAATTAAACTTGGTCACTCTGTTTTCGATGGCAATAGTGTTTAAAGTCATTTCAAGGTCATCAGGGGTCATTTAAGGTCAAATGCGTAAGAATCATTTTACGGTCATGAAACTTGATGGTTTAGTCGACATGATGTTCTAAACTTTGAAAGTTATTTCAAGGTCATCAGGTATTATCTTAGGTCAAATCAAGTCATTTAAGTCGACATTCGATGCCAAAAAAAAATAAAAAGTCCAGAGATCACTTAGCGTCATCTGAGATAAAGGAAATTGATGGCTTTAGTCAACAATTCGATGTCAAATTATTGAAGGTCACTTCCAGGTTATCAGGGTTAGATAACGAAACCTTTAGTAAACAATTCGATGCTGAAATTGGGAAGGTTATTTCAAAATTATTCAAGGGATTGCCTAATGTCAAACCAGTGAAATTTGTTGTATAGACATTAATAATCTTGGTAACTTTATTCAACAGTAACTTAGGTCAAATCAGGAAAAATTGTTGTTTGGACATGACACTTGATGGGTTTAGTCAACATTTCATATCAGGAATTTTGTAGTCTTTAGTCATTTTCAAGTCTTTAGACGTCATTTAAATGTTTGTACGGTTATGAAACTTAGAGGGTTCAGTCAGCAGTCTACGCAAAAAATGTAGATATCATCAAAGGTTAAATCAGTTAAAAGAAAGCGTGAAAAAACCTAGTGAGTTTAGTCAACATTCGATACAAATATTTTGAAAGTTATTTTGAAGTCGTCAGAGGTCATGTAAGGTTAAATTGCTATGTCATTTAAGTTCAGATGCGTAAGAATCATTTTATGGTCATGAAACTTGATGGGTTTAGTCAACATTTGATGTTCTAAACTGTGAAACCATTTCGACGTCATCAGGGGTTATCTAAAGTCAAACCAGCAGAAAGTGCTGTCTGGTCATGAAATCTGCTGTGTCAACACTCAACGCCAAATATTTGAATGTCATTTCGAGGTCTTCAGAAGGTCATCAATGATCAAAATAGTCAAAGTTATTGTATGATCATGAAAGGTGGTAGGCTTAGTCAACATTCGATGCCAAAAGATTAAGGTCGTTAACGACATCAGGTATTATCTTATGTCAAATCAAGTCATATAGCTTGGTCATTTAAGTCGACATTCGATGTCAATAAAATTAAAAGGTCAGAGATCATTTGGCGTCATCTGAGATCAAGAAAATTGATGGCTTTAGTGAACAATTCGAAGGCAATTAATTGAAAAACATTTCCAGGTTATCAGGGTCAGATAACGAAACCTTTAGTATACAATTCGATGCCAATGATTGTGAAAGTTACTTCAAGATCATTCAAGGGTTCGCCTTGTAAAATTTCTTGCATAAACATTAAACTTGGTCAGTAACTTGATGGATTTAGTCATGTCAGACCATTTGGAAGGTCATTTCGAAGTCTTTAGACGTAATCGAAATGTTTGTAGGTTATGAAACTTAGAGGGTTTAGTCAGAAGTCCACGCAAAAATGTAGATGTCATCAAAGGTTAAATCAGGTAAAAGAAAGCTTGAAAAACTTCGTGAGTTTAGTCAACATTCGATACAAATATTTTGAAATCATCAGACGTCATTTAAGGTTAAATTGCTAAAAATGTCATTTAAGGTCAGATGCGTAAGAATCATTTTATGGTCATGGACCTTGATCGGTTTAGTCAACTTTTGATCTTCTAAACTGTGAAAGGCATTTCCACGTCATCAGGGGTTATTTAAAGTCAAACCAGCAAAAAGTATTGTGTGGTCATGAAATCTGGTGTGTTTTAGTCAACATTCAACGCTAAAAAATGAACGTCATTTCTAAATCATCAGAGGGTCATTTATGATCAAATTAGTCAAAGTAATTGTATGGTAATGAAGGTGGTAGGTTATGTAAGGTAAAATCGCTAACATGTATTGCAATGAAATATTCAATGGCAATAATTTTTTAAAATCATTTCGAGGTCATTAGGGGTCATTTCAGGTCAGATGCGTAAGAATCGCTTTATGGTCATGAAACTTGGTGGGTTTAGTCAACATTTGATGTTCTAAACTTTGAAAGTCATTTCGACGTCATCAGGGCCATCTAAGCCCAAATCTGTAAAATTGTGAGTGTTGTAACGAATCGGAGGTGGTTTACGTCAACATTCGATACTGATTTCATTACGATGTCATCAAAGGTAAAATCAATAAAAAATAGTATGATCGTGAAACTTGGTGACATTAGTCAACACTCGCTGCCAAAGAAAAGAAATTGCAAGTCATTTCGATGTCATCAAGGGTTATCTAAAGTAAAACCAGCAAAAAGCGTTGTGTGGTCATGAAATTTGGAGTGTTTTGTTAACATTCCACGCTAAAAAAATTGAAGGTCATTTGGAGGTCATCAGAGATCATCTAGGATCAAATTAGTCAAGGTTATTGTATGGTCATGAAATGTGATATGTTTAGTCATGCCAAACTAATTAAGGTCAATTCGAGGTCATCAGAGTCATCTAAGATCACGGAACCTGGTACAAACATTTTGATAATGTCATTAGGGGGCGCCTAATATCAAACCTGTAAAATTTAATGTATTCGACATTAAACTTTCAACATTCGTTGGGAACAATTTGGAAAGTCATATCAATTAATCAACTTCAGGGGCCATTTAAGTCCAAATCCGTGAACATTTTGGTATTGTCATGGGAGTTGTCGGTTTGTCAACATTCAATGCCCAAAATACTGAAGATCATTTGGATTGAAATTATTAAGGGTAATTATAGGTCAAATCATTCAAAAAATGTTACTTACTCATTTCGAACGTCACTTTGATGTCATCAGCTAGAACGAATCAGTAGAATGTATTGAATGGTAAAAACTTGGACACTTTGTTCGACAATTCAACATCTTATTACAACAATTATGAAAGTCATTTCGAGGTCATCAGAGTTACAATCCGTATTTTTTAATACTTTCTTAAACTTCAGTCAAAATTGTTGCATGCCATGCAATTCAGAGGGTTATGCCAAAAATGTTGAACGTCAATTTGCGGTCATCGTGGTCACCTAAGGACAAATCAGTAAAATTTGTTGAATGGTCGTTTGATTAAACTTGATCACTCTGTTAGACAATTCAACATTCGATAACACCAATTTTAAAAGTCATTTCGAGGCCATCGGAGGCCATCTAGGGTAAAATCCGTAAAACTTTTTTTTATATTATCATAAACTTCAGTCAAAATGCTATGCAACTTGGACGGTTATTGAACAATCGACGCCAAAAATGTTGAACGTCACTTTGAGGTCATGGTAGTCTTTGTCAAAAACGCCTCAACCAGTATCGCCGGAGGAGCCGAGCTTCTGCGGAGCGAGGCGTCTTTGCGCAAATAGGGATAGTTCTGTGCAAGCATAATGTGTCCAAGTATTATGCGGTCATTATAATGGGAGATTGTACCTAGTACTAACCGATTGCTCGTGCCAAGATTATCTTTCAACTGAACCCTTTCTTTAACCACAAGACAAATACCCGACAGTAACACAAAACAATGCCGCCAGACGGTAGTATCACATTTGTTTGACCGCAATGCATTCATACGGCGCCTTAGTCTGTATTGCCGAAATCAGTTCCCTGGAAAATTACGGAAGATTTATCCCGAAAAATAAGGAATAACAAAACACACACAAAAAAAAATAAAAGGCGATGCGCAAGAGACGCGCAGTGGGAGGGCACTATATCGCGTACAGGCACTGTAAGAAATAAAACTTAAACTTGATCACTTTGTTAGACAATTCAACATTCGTCGACAGCAATTTTGAAAGTAATTTCGAGGTCATCAGAGGCCATCTAAGGTAAAATCCATACACCAATTGCTGAAGACCATCTTCAGATCATAAATGGTTATTCAAGGTCAAATAATTCAACTTGAAGGTATTTAACTTATTGGCCCAAGCTGGGGGTTTCCTAGTAGTCCCCAACATTTGATTTTTTTTTTTTTGTTTTTTGCGATTTTTCGGTTACGGAATCAAATTTTTCAGTAGTTTGTTTTGCTAATTTACTGATTTATGAATACGCTCTTTTCTCCTGATAACTAAAAAAAAATTAACCCGGCCCCCCTTTCATAGAAAATTAGTTGGGGTCCCTAGGACCCCCCTCTTTGGCACTACGAAGGGAAAAAATCAAGGTATTTTACTAATTAACAAATTAAAGTAATTAATCGTGGGATTTATTGCTTCGATATATACCTTAGAGCAATTAATTAAGTAATTATAATACTTAAATCAAAATAACCTTTTAATATCGATACTCACTTTTACTTTTGTCATGGACGTGCTCTTAACTGTGCAAGTCTATGAGAAAACCAAGGTGATTTTTGAAGTTTTCTGATAAAATACAAGATGTTACTTTGGCTATATTTTGCAAGGAATATTTTAATTGGTTATTCTAGAGTAATATAACTGAATTATTTTGGTTTTTCCCAAAAAAAAAAAAACCTTATATTATATTCTGCGGGCGGATAGTTGCGAACCACTTCGTTTTCGGGAGAGTGACAATTTCAATTGGCCATAGGTCATAGGTCAAGTTCGGATTTTCATTTATTGGGAATATGTTGGGTTCTTACGTTAACGCCCCATTTAACTTTGTTAGTGGGCATGATCAATCTCCCATTGGGAAAATGGTCTCTGGGTTGGTCCTAGGAACCCCCCTCTTGGGCACTAACGGAAGTTTTTTTTAGCTTGGGCCCGTAGATGTTTAACACTCGAATGCCAAAAATGTTTGATGTCTCTTTGATTTGAGTAGTGGTCGACTAAGATCAAATTAGTAAAAATATTTGTACACACACTGGCCAAAAGTATTGCAACATGCAGAAAAACAATTTATATTCAAAAATATTGATTTAAAATTGTACCACGAGTTCTTGACAATACATTACGTAATTTTGTCAAAATTATGATTTTCTAACAAATGCTGTTTCCCAGAATCAAATAGTGCAAACAATGTTGAAGTTGATTGTCATGTTCCCTAAATATGGCGGGTTAAAGGAGTTGGCTAATGATAACTAGTTGATTGTACCACCCAGAAGGAATATAGCACAGGCACGTCAAAAAATGGCCTGCGAATAGTCGCCAATGAACGTCCATCAACCGTTGGACTCGGAAATTTTAATGCCAAGAGCAAAGTAGTCACATGGTAACTTGAAAACAACTGTAATCCCACAGTTGACGTTTGTGGCTCTGTTTCATGCAACGTGATACGCAATTAGACATAATTTACGGTAAACCACACGTGATTTTCCTTCACAATTCCATTTTCGAATGTCTCGAATTTTTGAAGACCACTGTCATCCATTGACTGTCTCATTTCTCTGGTCCCCACCCCACCCCGATTTCGTCCGTAAACCTTAGAGCAAACCCTAACTAACCCCGTACAATACATAGCGGCTATTTAAGCCATTTTTCGTTTGTTTCCGGTCATATTCCTGTGGAGTGCAATCGCAAGTTACCGTTTCGCAGTTTCTTTAATCCGCAATATTTAGAGGAAATGATGAATCAAAAAAGCAAAACGTTTTTCGCGCCGTCTTGGGATTCTGGGGAATAACATCTGAAAACCCCACTTTGACATTAAATACTATGTACGTCAAGAATCCATGGTATGATTTGAAATCATTTGTGTTTATGAATTTCGTTTTCTGCATGTTTCATACTTTGGCACAATTAATATGGTATTTTTATGAATCTTCGGGTTTAGTCCAAATTGCCCTGCCAAAAAATTTTGATGTCAAGTTTAGGTTTATTAGATTTCGGTTAGGTCAATCATCAAAACGATTATAGCACGGTCCAAATGTGGTAAACATCAATGCAACAAGATCAACTATCGTTTGAGATCACCAGGGTCATCTAATGTGAAATACTAAACATTGTATGGCATTGAAACTTGGCTACTCTATTCATCATGCGATGGCTACAATTTTGAATTGTCGTCACATGCTTCAAATGTATGGTCATGAAACTTGCTGGGTTTAATCAACAATAATTTGATGCTATAAATGCTGTAGTTTATATAAAGGTTATTAGAGAGGTCACTTGAGGTCAAATCAGTCAACATGTTGGTATGGTCATAAAACTTCGGTAGTTTTCATCAAAAATTTTATGGGCCAGGGAATGTTTGAAGGGTCCTTTCGAGGTCACTAGAAGTCACAATGGTCAAATCAGTCAAAAATATAGCATGGTTGTAAAACTTGGTGGGTTTAGTCAACATTCAATTAAAAAATGTAGAAGGTCATTTGAGATCGCCAGAGTCATCTACGACAAATCAATACAAATTTTATGGCATTGAAACTTGCAATCCATAATACGATGACAACAATTTTGAAAGTCATTTTGAGGTCATCTGGGGTCATCAGGTCACATTCGTAAAAACTGTATTGTCATGAACATAAAACTTGGTTGGTTTAGTCAATAATTTATGCTAGATATTTTTTTTAAAAATCATTTCACAGTTATTACAGGTCATCGAAGGTCAAATAAGTCAAAATTATATGGTCGTGGAATTTGGTCAGTTTAGTCAACATTCGACTCTCAAAAAGACGTCATGGGGGGAGACATGGGTCATCTAAAGTCAAAGCAGTAAAAAGTATTGTATGGTCATGATGGTCATGAAACTGGTTTTCTGAAGTCAAACCAGTAAAAAGTATTGTATGGGTACAAATCTGGTGGGTTTATTTGCCATTCGATACTCAATTTCTGTTTAGGTCATTTCGACGTCAGTGATCATTTGAGGTCAAACTAGTAAAACTGCGTGCTTATGAATGTTGGTCAACGTTCAATGCAAAAAACATTTCAAGGTCATCAGAGATTATCTAAGGTCAAATCAGTCACAACGGTGGTATGGTCATGAGACTTTGTCAGTATACTGAACATTCGATGCCAGAACTTATCAAAGTCATTTCCAGGTCATCAGAGATCACCTAGCGTCAAAGCTGTCAAACATTTGTGACCTGCTCCCACAAAACCAGGACAAAGTCGCCAGACTACTTTAGGAGAAAGAGATCAATAAACTTGTGTAAAATCAATAGAAAACAAAAGAATTTCAAAGACATATATTGATTTTTGATGAACAAAAGAAAGTGCAATGTTTACATGTTATACATCATTTTAAAGCTTGTTTTCTCAGCATCCAAATCTGCATATATCTCAAAATGAAAAATTTCCGACTTTATCCGGGTTTCGTGAGAGCAGGTCACATTTGTACACTCGTGAAACTTGGTTAGTTTAGACAACATTAACACTAAGGCAAATAACACTAAAGGTCCCTAAACTAGCCTAAAATGTAATCAAACTCGGCTAACATCTGTGCTTCTTGAAGTATTTGTCTCAACTTTCTTCTTTCACTTTTGGTCACTTTTTCGAAGGGGCCGCCTTCTTTGAGACCTATGGGCGGATGTGTTGGACATATTCATCAGTTATGACCAGTGTTTATGGGATCTTCACAGAATTTTGATTGGTGGTCAGTAAGTGGTCTTTTTGGAGTCAATTTAGGTCAAGTTCTAAACAGGCTCAAATGACGTAATCAATTAATTGTTAAGTCTTGGAGAATGTTGGGTGCTCACAGATTTGGGGTCAAAGGTCATTCAGGAGTATTACACTGTTTTGATGTGTAAA
Organism: Ophioderma brevispina; assembly: GCA_023653785.1. Taxonomy (NCBI): domain Eukaryota; kingdom Metazoa; phylum Echinodermata; class Ophiuroidea; order Amphilepidida; family Ophiodermatidae; genus Ophioderma; species Ophioderma brevispina. The sequence goes on along the minus strand of JAMKCH010052156.1, from coordinate 35,016 downwards.
AAATGGTATTTGGTCAAAGTGCTTGCCTAGTGTGAGATCAAAGTTCATTCAGTGGTGAAAATGGCGTTGCTGACTATATAATCCAGGTTTTACTTATTCTGTCACACTTATGATGTGCTTTTGATGTAACTTGGTCAGGTGATTGTTAAGTACATGCATAGGTGATATTCACGGATTTGGATTCAAAGGTCATGCAGGGGTCAAAATGGGTCACTCACGTTAACCTTTTTTGCCTTCTCTTCCATCCTTTTGAGGCGCTATCGGTATCACTTGGTTTGAGTGACTGTCGTGTGTCTTGACATATGAAAATGTTCAGAAAGTTTGGTTCAGGATCATTCATGGGTCAAACTGGGTCACTCTCTAATCCTATTTTGTGTTGTTTCTCCCACAGTTTTGATGCCACAGAGTGATTGTCAAGTCACGCAATCTGTGGGACCTTCACAGACATGGGGTCAAATGTCTTTTAAGGGTACAAAGAATCATTAGTAAATGCTTATACTATTTCTGTTTGAATAAGATTTGTGGCATCGTTTTTTCACTATTACCAACTATTGAAAGTCATCAAATAGGTCTTTATTTTCATACTTACATGTAGATGTCATATTAGAGCTAGCTGACTTCATTTTCAAAGGTGATATTTATGCTTCTTGAAGTATTAACATTGTCCTACTGTCACTGCTAACCTATCCTAATATAAAACATCTATTATTCCATATAGAATGAAATACCTACAGAACCCTCTTTGCGTTCAGATTTCAAAATTGCTCTGTACTCTTGCAACTTGCAATGGAGTATTCAACACCCGATGGCAAAAATGTTGGATGTCACTTTGAGGTCATCAGAGAGGTGGACTAAGGTCAAATCGTTTTTAAAAATATTTGTGTCATAAAACTTCGTGGGTTTAGTCGAAATTGCATGGCCGTTTACGGACAAAATACAATATTGCGAATTTCATCTACAGTAATTCGAATATGCAGATAAGATTTAACACAACTTAAATACGCCAACAACAGCTTAGATGTTTTCTTGTATTATGGCTGTCATATATATACTGTATTTTACATTCTGTCATGTACATAGTTACGCTGGATAATAAATTGAATTGAATGAATTGATTGTATAAAATCCCAACCTGTCGTGGCGAGCATAGACCATGTTAAGAAGGGAATAACAGTCTCGTCCTCACTTCACCTCATCAAACGTTGGTATTAGAGTTAATAGGAATTGTTTCGTTTTTGTCATGCCAAAACGATATGAGTAATTGACTCTATGTTTGGACTTTTCAATATTAAATATCAACCACATTAGAATTATCTACAGTTAGGGAAACTATAGCTTTTAAACGTTAGGACAGCACAAGACCATCGGTACACATCTAAACGTAATTTGACGATTTTCAAAAAGTGACCACTGTCCATTATACCCTCGTCTTACCAAGCCTTTTTTGGTACACGGTTTTTTTACCAAGGACCACCCTCAAAATTCGTTATAAGCACCCGATTGCTAATGATTGTGATACCAGTGGATAGCTATGGTCCTCCTCTTCCATTGATACCAAAATAAGTACATACAACATAGTATGGTGTCACAATTGATCATTTTCAAGTTTGCGGAGTGTCGGCAAATTGGCCATTTGCAAAGAAAAGAGGGAACATCCAATTTTGCGCTTAAAAACGTAGGAATATCGGATTTTCATGCGGTTCAGCTCTAAATGGATCGCCAATTGGCTAGTTTACATAAACATAGAGTGTAGAGCCATACTGTGCATCATATTTTAAAAAGCACATTAACATATCCGGGGTGGCAACCCCCCCCCCCCCCAGGCCTTCGACTTTGACGACATACTAAACCCCGGTGAAGGTGCTACCGTAGCATTTTTTTTGCTTAAAATGACCGGAAAGGATTGAATTCACGATCTAGAAGCTTTTTACGATAATTGTTTGGATTTTAGGCGCACAGTAGACGAAGTTCACGGGGGGGGGGGGAACCACCCCCTCTTGGTTAAGACGCGGGTTCAATTTATAAAAAACATTTCTCTTTTCCCCACACTCTAGACTTTTGTGTGCTTCTATTGTTATGATATATTTGCGTCCGAACAGATGTTCCTTTCATTGTGGACTACTAGGAAACAATTTAGCTTTAAAAATGTGGAATCGCGTTTTAGGCAATTCGCCACCGTGCAAAATAGAACAAATGATATGAAAAAGTAAGACCACTCTTATAGATGTTTATGCCAAAAAGTCCGGATTAATGTGGTGATATAATTCTCTGTATACTGCAGATAATAGACACTAATTTGATTCCCCCAAAAAAGATATAGATTCAAGGAAAAGAGCAGAAACCTCTAGGAATCGTATTGAATATGGTTCTTTAAGTTAGTATATACGAAATCTGCTGTTTTTCAATTAGACACGTTTTCAACAAGAAAGAATAAGCTTTGAAATCCTATTCGCCGTGATGCGTGCAACAAGTCCTAACTGATGGTTTGTGTAAATGGCGTTTTTGATTGATTTGTTGCTTATAGCTAAAATACAATTCAAGTATAGTGATTTAATAAAAGTTAAAAATGAATCAAAAACCAATAGGAAAGAAAACAAGAAATGTGAACACAAAATGGGCTTCCCCGCAAAATCACAAAATATGCCGATATGTTATACTCACAAAGACGATTAATCCTTCCAATCCCAGCAAAAAAAAACCGAAACATGCTATTGAGTGAGGAGTGACGTCAAAACTTCTTAAAGAGCACCGGTTTACTGGAGAGTCTTAGCAGTTGAACCGTGTTACATTGTTGTTAGGACATAGAGATAGATAAATAAAAGGATCAGTACCGACGACCATCTTGATTTTCCGAGCGCAAGGCGGACCGGGTAAATGTTACCGCACAAGCCATTACTACGGTAATCCTCACAGCATGGAAATACACTTTTATTCGTTGATTTCGCCCCTCGGATTATAAAAATGCTCAATAGGCATCAAGAACACTGTCAGGCATGTGGTTTGTTCAAAAACAGTTTACCGCGCCCAAAGATATCCTCGATGTCTTTTGTCGATTTTCCAATATGGGTCCGAAATTAGCGCGGGTCGGGTATATCACAGTTACTATGACGGGTGTGACGTTTTTAACACAGTAGTTTGCACAGTTCTACTATTTTTCTTAACTATAGGGAACTTTGACCTCGGTAGTTGCAAAAACAGCTTCGCCAAATGCTCGTTTTTTTTTTTTTATTTTACTGGCAGCTGGTAATCAGCGAAATATCGTGTTCGTGCCGGATTATAAAGAAGTTATTTCGGAACCAGCCCAGGGGGGGCTTGGGTTTGGAATAGAAACATGTTCAAACCGGAAAAAAACCGAGCGGAACCGGCGCGAGCAACCAGTGGTTGAGTTTTGAAAAAGCCGCTGTCCTGATAGATTTACCGCTTGCTGTGATATTGTAACCGCTTCAAGTAGTCTTACGGGATAAGCCCATGATGTGTGATGAGCTTAATCCGTAAGACTACCTGAAGCGGTAACAATATCACAGCGAGAAATTCTACATTGGATATAAAACACCGCCCCTAACCGAATGCATTTTGTGCACTAGATACGTATGCCAAATAAGATTTCAATCAATTGCAGAGTTTCAAAATACAGGCAACATCTTGAAATGTTAAGAAATCACAAAAAAGACATGTGATTTTTTAATCCGTAAAAAAAAAGGGACTACTCGAAGCGGTAACAATATCACAGCGAGAAATCTACATTGTATTATAAAAACACCGCCCCTAACCGAATGCATTTTGTGCACTAGATACGTATGCCAAATAGATCTTTCTAATCAATGCAGTTTCAAAATACAGGCATACATCTGAAATGTTAAGAAATCACAAAAAAAGACAATGTGATTTTTTGAATCAGAAACCTTTAAACTTGCTGATGCTTTAAGAGCAAATAATGTGGGAACAAGTTATAAAAATACATTATTTGAGATATACTCTAATTTTATACTTTCCCACAATGAAATCTGCTTACCATCACTTTGTTTACGGGGAAGACAATTTTTTTGCTCTAATATAGCTATATTATGGGTAGAATATTAATTATCACCCCTATTAAACATGCGCTGTACTGCAGAAGATTTGATACTTACAGAATATTCCAATTAGTAACAGTTTCAATATTCTTACATGATTGGGGCTTTCGAGACAGCTGATTGCATATGCTTTAAATGGGAAATACTGTGAATCATCTGAGTATGTCAAATAGACTTATTGGATCATATTTGACGAAACAATTGCAAAATAATATGAAAGCATAACAAACATTCAGTGATTTCATTTTGCACTCGAGGTTACACACCACTTACTCACTAGACTGTAGTTTATGGAAAAATGACAACTTTGAGCATGTTTCTTTCACATTTAAAACTCTCACAGAGGAAGTACAACAAGATCACACCAAAGTACAAGCTAAAATCACCAATTAACTAAATTTTGAACAAAAGATGACCAGAATTTTTGTTAAGTTACGAATCACCAAACTCGCCTCACGCCGCGGAGTAAATTGGATCAAATTCACTGTCCAAATGCCACTTAGTTTGAGGAAACATACCAGTCTATCATGTCAATCATGAAATTCCATTACTTTCTTAATATAACTAGTGCATTTTCAGACATTTTAAAGCAGTTTTTTTTTCAAATGTCATGCAAGAAAGTAGTCCATACAAGATTTTTGATCCTTACGGCAGCCAGGTTAGTTGTGTATATCCTCTAGATATATTTATACCCTAAATGAACCTATGAAACCAATGTAATTCAGCAAATAGGCGTACTTGAAGAAGAATAAAAGATGAAAGAGCACACTGTTAAAAATTATCATATAAAAAACGTCCGTCGTTTTACCTGTCAGCTAGGACTCACAAGAGTTAAAACGACGTGTTTTTGCAGGTATTTGCACGTTTCAAGTCCCGACTGACAGTTAAAACTGACAGTTTTTTTTAATTGTTTGCATGTTTCAAGTCCCAGCTGACAGTTAAAAAGACGTGTTTTTAGAACATTTTAACAGTGTATGAAAGTATACATATGTGTATGTGCGCCAAGTACGACTGGTCTACAAAGTAAGGCAAAAAAGAAAAGAGTTCGTCCCAGCTTCCTGTAGCTCAAAGCCCAAGCGCTACGCGTTTTTAGTAAAGAAGGCTAGGCGCTTCGCGGGATTTCTTTTTTTGTTGTTGTTGTTGTTGTATTTGTAGACATTTCTTTTTTTTCATTGACCAGTTAAAAAAAACACAAAAAATGTCACAAATCTCTTGAAAAAAAGAAAGAAATGCGGTCAAATGTGTTTTTACACATATACGAGGGGAAGCCGAGGCGAGCTTTCTTCTTAGCCTAACACGAAAGTGATGTTTGAACGGGACCCCAAAAATGCACGCATGATTGCATTACCGTTCATTTTTTTTCTGTTTATTACATTTGTATAGATGAAATTACAATTACAGTCTGTTTTTTTTCTTTTCGTGTGCTTGTAGTAACCTATGTATCTCAAATAACTGGATAACTTTTTTTTTTATCTTAATGAATACTTACTATGCTACACATTGTGATACAAAATTACAACCTATGACCATTACAATTATGTGTTCATGCGGTGCATTTTTTGGGGTCACCATTTTTACTTTCTTAGCCTTGATAAGCAGATACGTATCTTTTTCGTTACAAAAAGAACCAATTCATCATAGACTTAGATAGATGTTGTTGGTAAAGATGAGGCAAAAAAGTCTCAACAGAGTCTGAGCGTCGAGGGGTAATGGGTGTGGAAGGGTGGCCCCTCCCGATCCACGCGCCAACGCTGGTTTTCTAATATAGCTTGTTCGTGCTTTACTGCATTTTGTCTACAATAATTTTGCCAGTTTTACAGCAATTAGGGACCTAAAGTTAGGACTTAATCTATTATTGGGACTGAAGGGTATTCAAACCCTCCGCGCAATTTGCTAGTCTGGTTGAGCCCGTCCCAAAGACCATTTACCCCGCTTCATAAGCACATGTTTAGCCAAACATGATCCCGATTACTAAATTCATGCCTACAGATGACTTTTGTCCATTTCATTGATTGCAATTGGCGTTTTATTTTTTTTTTGATGAATCATACAAATGTTATCTGTCCATGTAATGCCTCATTACAAGTCACAAGTATCAGTTAATCTAATATGTTTACATGTAATATACTGATGTAGTTATAAATAGAGATTTTTTGCACATTCTTTCGATATCCAAGGAAATGTTAAAGATAGCCATATGCACCAATCGATTCCTTTGCATTTCCAGTTTACAATACAGTTTCTTAATTCGAAAAGAAGAGAAGAAACCAGGAAAAGAAACTGAAGGGGAAGAAGAAGCAAAGAAAAGGAAGAAAGTATAACTGTGATTCGATCTGCATATCCGATCTACTCTGGTCATTGTCAGTAATTAAGAAGGTTGGATTATGATATAGTCTGTCCACAAACCAAGCTTTGCAAGTTGAAATGTCTAGCATGTACAAAATTATGGGTCTTTGAAAAAGCAATTTTTTGTGTCGTCTGCTTACAGAATGGCATGATTTTAGTTGTATATCTGTGTGTTGGTAACATCACACATGGACATTGTACTCATATGCTTGTATGTATTGTCCTCTTAACGTCATACTTAATTAGCAGAACAACTGGCTACACAGATTGACCTTTAATGACCTTTGTGAACTTTGACCCCATTCACAAACCGCGATGGCGGACGACACATCCGTTTTATTTTCTAAAACACGGTCCTCTAGGTCGGTAAAGGTTAAACATTTCCCAAGTTTGACGAAACTTGGTATGTGGTGCAATAATGCAATGTGTAATCACTTTTTGCGAAAGTTAATGAGCTTATTTACATATTTACTCCCCGCCAGGGGGATCTTGCAAATTTAAACATGTTTTACCTGTTATTATCATTGTCGGCAAAGGTTGATGGATATGAGAACAGAATAGCAGAAAAAAGGAAAGCAAGGAAAACAGATCAAATGAAAGTCTTACATGTCATATGGAACGGGACTTGCGTAGCGTTAACACAAAACACACGTCAAAGTAATTAAAGCCCTTAATAGAAAGATATTTATTCTTAAATTAAAAACCTTGGGCTGATTTACATTTAACTAAAATATAAGTAAATTACATTGTGCACTTGACATACCAAACCTATATATTGAAGATACTATTGAATGAAGACAGTGACCCATTAGTATCTTAAATCATAATTAATATCCAGAAACCAGCAGCTGTATGTGTTTAGTAGATCCGGGTTTGTCTGTTCCTGAACCGTGCCCATAGCGCTTAAATTTCAGTATGAGCTGTGCTGTTTCATCATAAAATTCCAAAACCATTTTTCCTTTCATATAAAAACATCATATTCTCTTCGTGGCAGCAAGAAGAAAGAACGTAGGCAGTGTTACGTTGATTAAAATAAATAAAATTAATAATGCTCGGTCGACGACTGCGGCCGCTTCACGCCATTCCCATGCAAGATCTTCGTCCGCATCTTTGACCTTTTTCCTCTCAGTTAAATAATCCACAAGTTTAACTAGTTCTCCCACGTCTCTTTCTAGTCTTATCGTCACTCTAGATCTATTGTCTGATCCAATCTCCACCATTTCTAGCGTGCCATCCATGATAAGTTCCTCAGTACACGTGTTCTGCGTGCAATCCTCGCTCACACAGCTCACAGATCCCTTTGGTGAATGTGGAAGGTGAGCATTGATATCATTGGAGTTCAACCGGGTGAAAGATTTGAGCCCTTGAAAAAGAATACTGTCACGATTTGTTGGGCAGCGAAACTTGCCACTTTTAGGGCTCTCCTGGCGTAATCTCCACGGCTTAGGATGTGATTCTTGTTTACATCTACCGACACATTTGCCCAGTATGTCAAAGATAATTTTTCTGAGAGTAGGTGGCATAGGGAAAGCATTGTGTTCTTTGTGGTAAAGATGGAGAACCCACACGGACATGAGTACAGATAACGCCACAATTGCAATCATCATGATGAAGTATTTGCCTGCAATGAAAACACACAAATACTTGTTGGTGAAATTATATAACATGGTGACGTTACTATGTAGGCAAACATTAATCTTATTTTGTAATGTCAGAGGATTTACACATACACACTGACCAAAATATTGCAACAAAATGTGAGTTGATTTTTCATTTCGTCGCCCACGTCACATACTGTCTTATCTGACATTTTTTACTTTTTTGAGATATTTTGCATATGTACTTATAATGTTATGGTCTATACATGCACAAAGTTACAATCATGAAAGTGACTTAATTAGTGAGATATTAATTAAGAATTTTGATCAATAAGCTCAAAACTACATATCGCGATTTCACATACTGTCTTATGTTTCATTTACACGTAATTTCAATAGGCGTATGGTTAACGTTGTTCGTAAAACAAGCTGTTTACGTTTTTCACATACAGATCTATGTGCGTCTTATCTGCCTCGTGCGTGAACATTTCGTGTTTCACATAGTGATCTATCTGAACGCATTGAAATATAACGGTGAATTAGCGTCTTATGTTAGAATACGACTTTTTTGCGTTTCACATACAGACTTATGACTTTGTAGCTTTATATCAGGAATACAATTGCAATTTCAAAACTCAGCAAGGTTAAAACTTAAACTTCAGAATGTTTTCTTCATAATGCAGAATTAAAAAGTAAATTGTAATGTTTAATTCCATAGTACAAACATGAAATCTCCCGGTAGAATTTCAATGGCGATTTTCTCGAAAACGGCATTTCGTCAGATAAGACAGTATGTGATGTGGGCGACGATTTAATATCTTGTGGATTTTGCAAGCGGTAATGGACTCTGTATTAGTGTGAGGCACAATCAAAGCCAGAAAAAGTAAAAAAAAAACAATCATACAGATTATGATTTATATACATTTGTTGAACATGTAGGACGTCTACCACAAGTGATAATATCTAACGCTCCATAATGAGGGTGATATTTCTAGTCAAAAATGACTTAAATTATCAATAGGACAAATTTAAGCTACTAGCGACTGAATAGGGCTTCATATTTTTATAGTACTGATATTTTCTCCCTTCTTACCAAGTTTTCATATGAAAAACTACATGTTTTGTTGTTCTTTCACTGTTAAAAGATGCTTCAACCAAATTTAAATGGTTTTCATATTTTTATTAATCACCGACAGTTCCTTTAAAGCCGCCTTGGCAAATATAATAAAAGGTGACTATGCCCATACATGGTACCATGTTTCAGACACGAAAGTTTACAATGGCGGAAAACGAAAATGTGCGTGACTGCACGGAATGTAGGATTTCGGTCAATAATATATGCATGTGGCCTTATTATTATCGTTTAAGCGGTTACCCAAGTTCGACAAGGTCTCACGGACATGCACGGTTGTGGGAGAACGTTTCGCGAACGTGATGCATGGAAGGCCATGATAGTTAGAGGCCAGGGGAAGAAAGGTCTTCCATTGTGTGAGGGACTCAGAAGAAAGAAGTGACAGGTGACTACCAATTACAGCACACAGGGACCTTGAAATATTATCAAACACATTTTTTTCTGTTCTTGTCCTGCCTGAACGTCAGTAAGTCTCTTGTATGGGGATAACCATTTGATCTTGTTATTGCATTTGTAGTGTCATAGACCTTGGAAAACTTTTGTCTCCAATGGCCTTTCATGGTCCGCGTCTGAGACGCTTTCACCTACAAACATGTTATTGATATCAAGGCAAAGACCTTTGCGACACATTTGGGGGCCATTTTGAGCATTGTGTGTATATGATAAGATGCTCAACTTTGAGTTAGCTGAAATACGCCCAGATGGCAGTGGCGGATCTAGAAGTTGGTGCTGGACACAAGAGGCGCTATCTGTTATCAAAAGGTACCCCTGCACTTGGTCATATAAAGTTAAGAAAACCCCACGGAAAAAGAAGATACCTGAACATAGTTTCACTCACTAGAAACGGGTCACCTTGAGGGGTGCATTGTACCAATTCATAAATATCAAGTTTTCCGGTTTTTAAATATCTACCTATAGATAAACGATTCTAACTGATTTGCCGTAAACCGGGAATGATCGAAGCTAAATAAATATACGGATATCTAGAGTCGAAAGAAGCAAATGGTTGACAGTCAGCTCAGAGTACAATTTATTCGCAAGGATTCAGCAATTCGATTTGTTATAACTCCTTCTCGCTCATGTTTCCTTATCAATAACCCAGATATGGGGAACAGAAAGACGCTTTTTGACACACGCCCTGGAGAGGGGGAACTCTCATTGTAATATATATATTATCCATGAACATAGATTGAGAACATGCACACAGGCTTTTGACTCTGTCTGAAAAAACACCCCAAAGCAAGTATTGTGGGTGTATTCCGCATCACATCGCCACATATTTATCACAGTTTGCTCAATTCTTTTGTAAAAAGATCCTATAGGAAATGCCTCAAGGATGTCAAAATAGCATCTATATATCGTCAGTAATGCCACTATTGAGTTATTGTTGAAAGTAGGTGAAATTCTCAAATACTATTAGATAAAGAGGTTATTTGGATCCGGACGTTTATTAACCGTATACAGGATTTCCCAGAATAATTAGTACCCATCAATACCAAAATGTTACACTTTTTGCACCAAAAAAATCAACAACATTAGGATAGTTGGTTTAATACCCAACTTTACCATAGTAAAGATCCATAAGAATTTTGAATCATGTTTGTGTTATTCCTCGACTTACCAAGCCTTTTTTAAATATAAAAGTGCAAAACCGTGATCATTGATATCATGCCTCGTCGAGGGAAATCTGGGGAGCTGGGGGAGCTGTCATGAACGTTATGGGGAATATTACAATGTAAGTGCTGGAAGGGTTGTGCACTTAGCCATCATCCACCTCGATGAAGCGAAATGATTGTGGCGATAACCTGATGGCGGCGTAATAATAAGAGGCAACAGCGCTTTGAGACCGGTGACAAAGCACTACATAAAAACTGATTATTATTATTATTATTAATATTACTAACCTATCCCCTACGTTAAGGCGAAATTGGCTTTTGTTATTCAATCAAAACGCTCTTAGGGCAAAATATCGTTTGCCCCTAACGTATCCCTTGTATTGCAGTTTATTCCTTTTGGATTAACAAAGGGTATGAATATTAATTATGCAAAATTGTATGTAAATTTATGGCATGATAATGACGTCATAAATACCGTATTCATTCAAATATGTCAATTTTCGTATAGACACAGGCTGCCCCATAGGAGAAAATCAATAGGCACATAATATCTTAGGACGGTCAGATTTTTATTCCGGTTTTGGCCGAATTAATGGATATGCATATGGTTTTAGTGCTTTACTAGGATGAGAAGTATATCAAAGAGTCCAAAGAGTTACCACATACTAATGCTTGCGTGGCAAGCTTGATCTTCCCTGCCTGTGTGCTTTATTAATATCAATGGGCTGAGTCATATGGGCAATATGGGGACTTATTTGGGTGGCTTTGTGGTTTGTACTTGATATCAGGGGCCTGGCACATCATGCCCCATCCAGTTACAGTGAGCGCAAACTTGCGTACGGTTTTATGGTAGAAAGCAATAATGCACATTGCAAAGCCATATTCCATTACGTGCTACTCTATTGATGGTTAACCATCTGGGAAGAATGATTTGAGGGCTCAAAGTTCAGGACGACACAATAAAAAATGCGGTTTTATTAATATCAAAATCAAACTTACCGTGTAAATTCTATGAACGGTTATAAAAAGTTTAGATTAAGCAACGTTGCTGATAGTAGGCTATAACCTTTATTCTGGAAGGGGTTTTATTCGAATAATCATACTCCATAATTCCCTAGATTACAACGGAGGACAAAATCTAAATTTGATAACATCTTTATAAACTTAAGTGACCAAGGGGGGGGGGTTCTAGGGACCCCAATAATTTGTTTTCGCGGTGGTCCGCTGTTAGCTTGGGCTTTGCGCCGAATTTGTTTGTAATTGTCTGACTTTAAAGCGCTTTTTCTACCAAATAAATTAAATTGGCCAAGCCGTTAATGGGTTAATTAGGGGTCCCATGGACCCCCCCCCCCTTGGGCACTAAGGAAGTCCATTTCAGAAATTTTTTTAAAATAAGAATAAGAAAAACCAAGAACAAATCAGTTATTTTGTTGCTGATATAAGTTCACACATATGTAAGTTAAAACAATATAGTAACATTTAAAAAAAAAATTAACCCTTTATGTGCTGAAAACAAACCAAATTTATCATGGATGTTGCCAAACCGTTTACTGTACAAACTCTATGGGAAATGACGTGCATTTTGCAAAAACACCCTAAAAAATACAGGATCCCTAAAACGCTAGTTTGTGTTAAATATATGTAATTTGGGTCTTCTAAAATAGATATAAATAAAAAATAAGTTTTCAAAATGTTTGGTGATAAGCGCAAGGCTCATTTGAATTTTCCGTCTTTTTCCCCAATTTTCGAGTGTTTGAAAAACAATGTTTTGCCCCTAATTTGCAGCCAAAATAACCAATTTCATTTTTTGTTGCTGATTTGGGGTTGTCGATGACCCTTCACATGTGGTATAAATTCCTGCAAAAATTCCCTCGGGGAAGTGGTTTCCTTAGGGGGGTCGCATGGGACCCCCCAACCCTTGGCACCAACGGGAGTGAAAACCACTTTGTCGTCGATTTCAAGAACATCGTCAGGCATTAAATTTTGTTGTGTTTTTTGATTTTTAAATTGTAATTAAAAACTTGGAGTTGTCCCAATAGCAATCCAATAGAGGTCTTTCACCGACCATGCATAACTATAACAAAAAGGTGTTATCCAGTAGTTTTCATCCTTCAGATCATTTAAATTGACCTCAAAGTCACTTGTGCTATTCAAAGTGTGCCCTTAACTTTTATTGTGATACATATCCAAAATGCATGTCGTTCTTTAGATATAGAAAGTCTCCGAAATTTGGAATGGACTTTGCCATTCCCGGCACGATGGCCGCTAATCCGAAAAGATTCGTAGTTTTATCTAAGATAATACGAAATTTAGAGAGTAGCCAAAGTCAAGCAATATGCATTCGACAGGTCTTAAACTTTTTCCCGCATTCGCATCCGCGTGAACTATCATAATGCTGTTGATTTTTATGGTGAAAAAAAGAAAACATTTTTCGGTTATTGATAGGGACCCTCATCTGGGACACCCTGTATAAGCTATCAGGTCCTATTCTATGAACCAGTTTAACTCGAATCTCAAACAGTAGATTACAATCAAGAATCATTTGTGAAAAAAAAGTAAGTAAAGTCTACCAGGTGCTTTATGACTTGGTTTATATATGTTTATTAAGGATTGGATGTTGTTTTCGTTTGTTTTATAGTGAGGTGTGGCATGTTATTAGCGTTTGAACTTTTTGGTTCTCGTATTAAGACCCTTCTGGAATATGGATCCTCTCTGGTATATGAATTTATTGTGGGTTTCTGGTATTCAACATGATTGGTGTTTTATTTAATATATCTTAAATTATTATATAGGACTTTTTTGGAACGATTGAAAGATATAAAGGGACCAGTGAAAAGCAAGTGATTTGGATTTTTAGCGCTTAGGGATCCTTCGAAAGAAGAGATCCGGGCAAAAACTAGCGGGCAGATGTCTAGCAAATCAGTGTCAGCTATGCTTTTGAGCTATGCTTCATAAGAGTAATGATGACAAATCTTTACGCTTGCACGGGTTGCATCCGGGTACCTTTATTATCGCTTAAAGGCCGACTCAGAGATTTCCGAGGAAGGCGCCCTTCATTTCCAAAATAAGGTGTTGGTGTTATTTTGTGATGAATAAGCATTTTCCAGTACTAATCACTGTGTGAATTGCTAAGCTTAAATCGAATTCCTTCATATAGGAAAATCACAACTTGTTATTAAAATCCGGATCCGAATTTTGTTATAAACAGTATCCTATGGGGACGAATCTACACATAAATATTTACTGACATCAAAACGGAAAATGCGATAATCTCAAATTTCGGATTGTGCATTTTAGGTTCTATCTTTAAGTTATAGCTGAATATTTTTCATTATTACACAAAAAAAAAATATCGAAATCTCTGAGTTCAGACTTTTTTAAACAGATTATATTTCAGGTGAGATCTTTAACCAAATTCTCCGATACGGTACCATAAATACGACAATCACCAAGTACAAACAAATACGGCGAGAAACATTGGCAGCACACAACGACAAAAACGGATGTAAGTAAAAACGCTGGTTATTGCGTCATTGCGTCGGGAAGCGTATTCACCTAAAAATAACGTTCAGATAAGCAGTTTAAAATACCCAGTCTAAAATATCGATTTAAACCGGGCAGGAACGGCAGATACGCAGTTTAGAATATCACTTAGACCGCTTGTATACAATATTGGCTTAAATGTTGATTGAATTTAAACGAGCAGGAACTAATCAAATTAGGTAATTTTCACATTTGTTTAAGAGTCCTTTTTTATTGATGAAGATAAAAATCACTTAGAAAGCAAGTGGTCTTGTAACAGAAAAATAGCAATAATTAAAAGAATTCCAAATATTACTATTTTTTTGATGCTATTCAATAGAGGAATACATCGCGCATTTTGGAAAAATCGCTGGAATCCTACCCAATGGATGGACGATAATTTATAAAATTGTAGGCACCATGACCGCCACAAGAAGCCGGGGTACAGAATTTTTTTTTCTCTGTCTGTACAATGTGCTTTAGCAGTGAATTGTCGTGACGTTACCAGGGTTAAGATTTTTCCTGTTTCTGTCCATCATGTTCCCGCTGAATGTAAATCAAAGACACAGGAAATCTGTTACACATACAACCTGCACAACAATTGTATAGCAACCCTGTGCACATGAAAAACCATCCTGAACAAGGATAGAGACGATTACTACATCAACTCGCGGTTCACGTTTCCGTTTTTGATTTCAAATAAATCGCTCTAACTTTGATGAAGCCAAAATATACCGCTGTTTGTGTTTTGAAGAAAGATTATTCTGCGACCACTCGCAATGACAAGGTGAGATTAGTAAGGAGAAAGCAGACGATGTGGCCCGACCTGATGCGCGATTGGTTAACCGGCTTTTATCACTCACTTCATGTGATGGCGTAACACGGTTGCATTCTAGGACATAGGATTCTTTCACAGCCAATGTTTGAACGCCTTCAACTGAACAAGCAATCATTATGATATTTTCTGCATCAGATCAGAGGAGTTTAATAATTAGAACGACGCTGAAACACCAAAAGAGATCACCTGTAGTCAGGGCTATAAAATCGGATGCCCTAGGATGGCGGGGTCAACATTATTGTCGAGAGAGGTTAGGACATCCACTTCCGTAGCGTAGTGTAGCCGTAGTGTGATATATTTATTTTTTGGCCGCCAAAAAAGTTTTAAGGGAGATAGGTTCCCGCTGAATCAATAGTAATTTGTAAATGTAAACCACTGCGTCACGCATTATTGTAAGGGCTAAAATATCTAACGGGTTATAACGCTCTCGTGCAGAGCTTACAGGCTGTCCCAAAACTAAATGTAAACCACCTGAACGAACACAGTTTGATAAAAAAAGAAAAGTACGCAGGGCCCCTTGTTTGGTATCCATTTAAAGAGAATAAAATAAGCTTTATATGTCACTTATTCATTCCATCCGGACCGCAATACTCCGAAAGATTAGTAGTTTTTAATCTAAGATAATAATTTAGAGAGTAGTCCAATCCAGCAATGTGCATTCGACAGGTCTTAACCTTTTCCCGCCTTCCCATCAGCGTGATCTCATTATAATGTTGTTGATTTTTTATGTTGAAAAAAATAACACATTTTGCGGTATTGGATGGTTACCAATCATTCTGGGACACCCTGTATAAGAATATCAGGTCCTATTCTATGAACCGTTTACTCGAATCTCAACAGTTATGATTACAATCCAGAATCATTTTGTGAAAAAAAAAGTAAAGTTTACCATGGTGCTTGTTATGCCTTTGTTTATATATTGTTTATTAAGAGATTTGATGTTTTTCGGCGTTGTTTTTATGTTTGAGGTTGTCATGGTTATTAGCGTTTGAAACTTTTTGTTCTCGTTAAGACCCTTCTGGCCTATGCGATCCTCTCTGTATAAAAATGAATTTATTGTGGTTTTCTGTATTCAACCTGATTTGGGTGTTGTTTAATTTATTATATATATCCTTAAATTTTTTATAGGACTTTTTTGGAACGATTGAAAAGACTATAAAGCGGACCAGTGTAAATGCAAAGTTGATTTGGAAGTTTAGCTGCTTTGGATCCTCGAAAGAAAGACGATACGGGCAAACTAAGCGGGCAGATGTCTAGCAAATCAAGTGTTCATCTATGGCTTTTAAAGCTATCTTGCATACATATTACTTATACAAATCTTTTACGCTTTCACGGGTTGCATCCGGGTACCTTTATTATCGTACTTAAAGGCCGACTCAAGAGTTGCCTGAGGAGCGCCCTCAATTTCCAAAAGGTGTTTTTGCATGTACATAATGCGTGTTGTCCATATACTAATCACTGTGGGAAATTGCTACAACTTACAATCGATTCCTCATATAGAAAATCCCAGCTTTGTTATAAAATTCCGGACAAAAAATCCCGGAATTTTTTGTTATACACAGTATCCTATGGGACGTAATAACTACACATAAATATTTACAACTGCATCAAAACGAAAAATCCGATTCATCCTCAATTTCGGAATTGGTGCATTTTAGTTTACTATCCTTAGTTCTACTGACATATTTTTCATTATTCACACAAAAAATATTTCGAACTCTCTGAGTCAGACTGTAAACAATTTATTTCAAGGTATCTTTAATAACCAATTCTCCTATACGGTCCATAAATACGACATCACCAAGTAAACACAATACGCGACGAACATTTGCAGAAACACAACGACAACAACGGCAATGTAGTAAAACGCGGTATTGCGTCATTTGCGTGAGCGTATTCACCTAAAATACGTCAGATAATCAGTTTAAAATACACACCCATTCTAAAATATCGCTTTAAAACCGGGCAGGAAACGGCAAAGATACGCGTTTAGAATATCAACTAGACCGCTGTATACATACTTTGTCTAATTTTGAATTTAACGCGAGCGGAACTAATCAAGTAGGCTATTTTCACACTTTTTTTAAGATTTCTTTTAAAAAAAACGAAAAAACTAAAAAATTTAAAAAAAGAAAAAACCTAAAAAATTAAAAAATTAAATTTCCAAATAATCACATTTTTTTCTGAGAGCTCAAATTCACTAGAGGAATCCATCCGCATTTGGCAAAAAAATCGCTTGGAATCCTACCCACATGGATGGACGATAATTTATAAAATGAGTCCCCCTGGGACGACAAGATAGCCTGGGTAGCAATTCATTTTTTTTTTTTTTCTCTGTTGCCATGTGCTTAAGCAGCTGAATTTTTCGTGACGTTACCAGCGGGTAAGATTTATCCTGTTTCTGTCCATCATGTTTCCCGCGAATTTTAAATCAAAGACAACAGTAAATCTGTCTACACATAACCGCACACATTGTATACAACCCTGTGCACATGAAACCGAATCTGACAAGGACAGATACGAATACTACTCCACCTAATCGGTCACGTTTCCGTTTTTGCTTTCAATAAATCTACTTCTACTTTGAAGCAAAAGATACCGCTGTGTGTTTGAAGAAGATCTTCTGCGACAATCGCAATGAAAGGTGAGATTATAAGAGAAAGCCGAGATGGTGGAACCAAACTCACCTGATGCTAATATGGATTTAACCGGCTTTTACACCACTTCATGTGATGGCGTACACTGTTTTTCATTCTATACCTAGATTTTTCACCAGCCAATGTTTGAACGCCTTCAACTGAACAAGCAATCTTCTGATATTTTTTCTGCATCAGATCATAGGAGTTTCATAATTAGACACGACGCGTGAAACACCAAAAGAGATCTACCTGTAGCTCAGGGCTATAACAATCGGATGCTAGGATGGGTCAACATTCTTGTCGAGAGAGGTTAAGACACACTTCCCGCTAGCGTAGTTATATTTTTTATTTTGCGCCAAAAACGTTTTAAGTGAGATTCGGTTTCCGCTTTAAATCAATAGATAATTTGTAAAATGTCAACCAACTGCGTCAACGCAGTAATGCTAACATATCTAACGGGTTATACGCTACTCGTGGCAGTCAGCTATCACAGTCTGTCCCAAAAAAAATGTAAAGTAATAAGAAGCAGAGAAAAGAACGCATGGGAGGTAACAAAGAAAAAGAACAAACCCAAGAAGAGGTAGGTTGCGGAGAGAAAAGGGAGAGGCTAGGGGAGAGAAGAGACCGAGTAAAGGAGTGAGTAAGAGGCCTAGATAGACAATAGGGCACCGGAACGACAACAGTTTGATAAAAAGAAAAGTACGCATGGGCCTTTGTTTGGTAATCCATTTACAGAAGAAAAATAAGAAGCTTAATATGTCACTCTTAGGTCTTCCAATCCGATACGTACAACAAAAGATAATGCTTTAAAATCAATTATGAAAGAGGGCAAATCCACTTGGTCCGATTTCTGCCTTGAAACAACTTGGACTTCATGATTGCAACATGATACACTTGGTTCATAGCACATCTTCCTTTTCCCTCTGAAAAAGAAAACAATAGATTTGGCAGTGTTTTTCTATTAAGAAAGACCACCTCGAGATTCCTGCCACCAATTAAGTGTTTAACCAACGTTCATCGTTTTATCTCTCCACAACTTCTGCTCTTCTAAAAAGAGAAACCATGCTTGATCGTGCTATTCTGGTTCGCGTGGATCTGTCCGGCCTGCCGCTGGTGTCTTTATTTCCAATTCTGCCTGCTTTATTAGACCATGTAGGCTTATGATCAGCTTTCTCTTTCTTTTTTTGTTTACTTCGTGTTTTTTGTTGTTTATTCTGCCTCTAAATTAATAGATTTTCTTGGGAATCCATAAATTGTCTAAATTGTTTTGATTTAATTTGGTTTGGTTAACATTCTGGGTAATTGTGAGCGATTTGATAGGGCTCTACACCTAAATGAAAGTGAACTGATTAATATTAGAAAATGTCTAGTTTGGCTGATCATAAAGACAATGATCACACTTCTGACAATAGTGAAGTTCAAAATGGATTGTAAATATCTTCAATAGCTTCAATTACCATCAATAACGCCATAAATAACCCAATTTTGAGTATGTTAAAATCATGTTTCACACAATTTACAAATGTAACCACCACTGCAATCGTACCAATCCTAATTTGTACTCTCCTTTTTGACAATCATATCTTTGTGTTCTAACATGTCGGCATTGAAATAAAATAAACATATAATAAGCTATCTAGTTAGCTTTAGACCATACCAACGAGACCCATGTGTCTTTAGTTATTTACAACATGCTGTGTTCCGAGTGTTCACACTCGTTACAGCCTGTCTGCTGTACATACAGGCATACACAGAAATGTTTTAACATTGGCCATCGTTTGAGGACCCAATAACGCGTTCCTATGGCACTTTCAAACTGTCTGTCACTTTCTAATGCGTGAAAGGTACAAAGTCAATAATTGGAGAAAATGGCCTAACTGTTGTAGATAGTAAGGCAAAAAACTAACAAGCACGAGGCAACCAAATTATTCTCGTAAAATTGTTGGCCCCTGGGAAAGCGGTATAAATTCCATTTTATTTGAGTGTCTGACTTGGTTTGGGTAGCATAATTTTTTTTTTCATATCTTCAAAAATAAATATCGAAATCCATACCAGTAACGCAACTGAGGGCAACTTCCTCACTGGCACGCTTTCAATACAGCAGGTATATCGAATCGGTTATCCTGGACTTAAAACGCAAAGTTTCTTTTAGCCATACCGTTGACGATGTTCATTTTTAAAACCTACCAACTTGTGCAAGAAACAAAATAGAATAGGCTGCTCAAAGAAACTAGTATTGACGATCTTTTTTTAAGGAAAACTAGCTTCAAGGGCAATGCATTTCCTTAATGATTTCTAGGTGTTTGCCTATGGTGGCAAGGTCTAGTTCAACCTATGACGCTCTCTTGTTGAAATGTAAATTTTTGTTAGCTAAAACTCGTTATTATTTAATTCATACACTGCGTATACTAATGAAAGTTTAACAAATATTTTTTACTGTCTTTTTGACGTGACTTGTATAATGTGACGTCACATGCCGTTGAAAAACTAAAACCTGTACTGTGTGGCTCTTTTACCAACCCCGCCGCAAACGGTTAGAAAATCATTCTATAAAACCGTAATGTTCTAATTGTGTAGCATAATTCCAAAAAGCTAGATAACCTACAACAAGTGGGCGATATAGCCGCTTTTATGACCACTGTTCAATTAATTGCAATTGGTCCAAAAATTGTCGAATAATCTCGCTTCTTTCTCCCAACTGGACTCAATCAGAGCACCACATTTTCATAAAGAGATCCTGACATCCTATAAGTCATTTTGCGATAATCCTAAAAAAACAGACCCTTACACAATGAGCGCATTCGCAGGGACACAAACACAGATGCAGATGTCAGACCGACAAGCGCGCGGGAACCACCCAACACCACTCAACACCTGCACGACAAAATACACACACACATACACACACTGTCGCGCGCAACAACACACACACACGCACGTACTCTTGTGCTTGCACCTTTTTTTTTTTTTTTGCTTTGGTGCGTTTTTTTCTTGTATTAACAAGGGTGAAGGTCTGTCTTTTGAATTAATAAAGTGTCAATAACATAAAGTATATTACGACGCTTTTTTTTCCGTAATACGTTTATTAGGGTGACGGGCTATCGCTAAGAACAAATACAACTAATTACCTTATTGGGACATATGAATTTTTTTTAGAAACGTCCCACAAGACAAGACGTCCCCAAAAGACTTAAATATGTTTCCCCCATAAATTTTCAGATTTGATTCTTCAATTGTATGGATTACTTAACATATTTCAGAACAACAACGTCCATTAAATATTTTAAAAACAATTTGGAATTTTAAATTAATGATTTGACTCTTAAAAAGTAAAATTGAATGAGAATCCAACTCGCAAACCAAAATGGAAACCCCTCCTTTAGAGGGCGTAACTACTAGCAACAACTCCCATTAAGAAGTTTACACTTTTTACCTATTATCGGAAAAGTCCCGTCGGATGCCGGTGGGATAGTCGATATTTACAGTTGATTGAACAATCAATGATAACATCGTGGTTTATTGAATAGATTCATCTTCTCTCTCACTCGATTCAGGATGCAGGTAGAAGACAAAGAATCGATAATATTGATATCGCAATAAGGTAAAATGATATTGTAGATGTAAATTCGGGCATTCTGGCTATTACTATGGTACATATTCCCGTCCTGTAAAAAGGATCGGCACACGAGTAATTGACAACGTCTGCTTGATGATCATATTTTCCAGCTCCCCATTCGCCTTTTTAACAGAGTTCCTAATTCTGCCACGTCCACCGCAGGCGATATGTTCACTCAACTCCAGACGTCGTAAGACCAGGATCCGAATTTTAGCGGCACCGTTGCGTATCAAAGGGGTAATATGTGAGATCCACTTTGCAGTAACTTATACGATGTATGGAGTCAATAGTTCACATTCCGTCGGATAAACCGTCAAGACGATCTAAAATCGCGCCACTAAGGGTTCTGCATCGACACGAGAAAAAAAGAAGAATAGATTGTTTATAGATTGTTAACCACTTTGTAAATATTTGAAAGTGAAATTTAAGGAATTGTGTACAGTTGTGGGATTTCGATATTACATGATGGCTCTTGTAAGTATGCAACATAAGAATAAAAATGTTCCAAAGTCTAATTAGGCCCAACATTATCACTTTGCCAAAGTCTGCCATAGTGAATATAGGTATAGGTGAATTAAGACACTATCATATTCTCCCCGGAGAGTACAATATTTGGAAATTTGCATGAATAGCTTAAAAGTAAAGGCTAAGTCTGTACTCCGGTGTGTTTAGCACGAGAAGTGTTAGGAAATGTAATTTGATCATACCTTGCACAGTGGCGGCGCCAGGGGGTGCAGGGAGGAGCGGCCGCCCCCCCCCATGAGAGTTTTTCAAATTTAGGTAAACAGGGGTTTTTACGCAATAATTGGCGCAATAATTATGGCTTTTAAACCAAATGATGATTTTGTACTGTTTCGCCCCCCTATATGGTTTCGACCCCTCCGATATTGACCATGGCGCGCCCCGGCCTTGCCACCAAATCCATCATGGCTGCTCAAAAGTCAAGTGTGCGCTCGGAAATCAGTAAAATGATCTTAACTCCTCCAATATACCTATTTATGATATAGAGAATACATCCTGAACACCTAAAACATGTTCTGCAATGTTCAACAATATCTGTACAAGTGAACGCACTCTGCAAGTGTTATTTAAACACCTCTAGAATGCATTTCGAACACATCCAGACATGTCAAATGTTCTCTACTTTGCAAGTGTGGGTCAATATGCTGCCTCTGACGTCTTTAAACCTTTAACACTTAAGTCCCACGCTAAAAAAACTTCGTTTAGTGCCCAAGGAGGGGGGGGGTTTCCAAGGGACCCAACCCAGATACCACTTTCCCATGGGAGTTTGGTCAATGACACTAACACAAGTAAATGGGGGTCACGTAGACCCAACATACCGACAATAAATTGAAATCCTAACTTGTTTGACTAGACCGATGGCCATTGAAATTGACACTCTCCGAAAAGGAGTGGTCCGCACATTTCCATCCTCATCAACTTGTTTGACGTCTCTTAGGACGTTCTAAGGTCAGAAATACCTTCAACACAATAATGAGCCTTGTGCACAAATGATCTAAATTATATATAAATAAACAGTTAATGATCTTTACTTTATTTGGTTCAGATTTGGTTATGTCCAAAACAACTTTTACATAAAATTACACCACAATATTTAAAATTACAACATGTAACTTATGTCCTCAAGAATGTCCACAATTGTCCACACGAATCGTTGCAGTTTCAACGATTGATATGTCCTCCACACGAAGACTCCAAAGACACGCACAAGTCAACAAACTCCTCAGGTATTATAGCCCCAGGAATCTTCCTCAGTCCTGAAGGTATCTTGTCAACAGTTCAAGACGACAAGGTTAAATTAAGTTCCCCTCGACGATACTAATTTCCACAGTATATCAGTCCCAAGATAATCACCACGATATCTATTGTCCACAATTTGGAATCCTATTTAGATTCCCGCACTTTCGGCTTCAAAACACAGTAGAATAATTACAGCAACTAACTCTGCTCACATGGAATTATAAATATAATAATCCTGTCACCTGTGTTGATCTCAATCTACCATTAACTATTATTGTATATAAACTAGCTACATCATACGGTTAGCTGATTGCAGACTGCTGACGGCGTAGACTTAGCTCAATCTTCCCTATATATACTGACTTCAAAAATCCCATTCTAAAATAGACATGACATCATTCTTATGCATAAACATGACCTTGCAACCATCAATCAGATTTCCAATCTAAATTAACATCACTTCTATATATATAATTTGTGGGGGAATTCAGAGCTTGCTATGTTTTGATCTTTTTTAAAGCATAAAAAGCTGAGTCAGTTACTAATTTTAGCATTCTTGAGGAATCCCCCACTTCCCCTATTGTCATCTAAACAGTGCATTAGCAAAAACACTAGGGTATTCCCTTTCTCTCTTTATAGTAACAAAATACTTGTCCGGTGAAAATCTTTTCTCAATAAAATTGAGAATAATATTTTTAAAGTTTAAATCAGAAAAATGGAGGCCATATAACAAACTCCCAGATACATTTTGTTGAACCAAAATATTCATATATCGACTCTAGAAAACCACTTTAAAATAATCATTTGCAAAATAATAAGCCAACATTTATACCAATCGTTTTTTTCTCAGAAACTTCAAATTAACCTTATTTTTCCATATGACTTACCAGTTAAGAGCACGTCCATACAAAATTAAAATTGATTCTATCAAGCATATACAAGGTTATTTGATTTAAGTAAGTTATTAATGATTATTAATTGCCTCCTAAAAGGTATTATCTAAAGCAATAAATCCAGATTTAATGATTAAATTTTTTCATTAGTAAAATCTTGATTTTTTTCACTTCCGTTTAGTGCCCAAGGGGGGGGGGGTTCTAGGGACCCAACCTAATTATTCTAAATGAAGCCGTGGCGATTGAATTTTTTTTTAGTAACCAGGAACGTATTCATAAATCATGACAATTAGGCAAAAACCCTTGAAAAATTTTGATTGCTAACCACCGAGAAAGAGCAAAAAAAAATTAAATGTTGGGTACTATGGACCCCCCCCCCCGGAACTTCTAAGTGATTAAATACGATAGTTTGACATTAAAGTGTGAGATGTGTCTTGGAACATTACAAACTCGTATCTGGTATTTTGTTTTGACAACATGCGTAAAATCAATGGCGGCCAATATATTATGGAATACTGACAATTTGAAGGTTATATTTATTTAGTATTCTTTCTTTATTCTGGAAAAATCGTCATATAAAGGATCTTAAAAGGCGTCATATTGGGCTGGGCATCTGATTGGTAATACATGGTTATACACCAGAAATGTCACGTATGAGTTCCCTACTGGGTTAGAGCCAAGAATGATGCATCTACCACAAATACTAGCTATGGCCAATTGAATGATTTAGGTCATATTGGATTTCGGGGTGGCCATATTGGATTTGATGGTAATGTTGTGATCAACAACATCAAGAACCAATCAGCAGATTCCCAGTGCTTTAAACTGGATATAGAGCATCAATTATGGCGCATTTGAGAGTGGCTTCGGCCATATTGGATTTCTTAGAAAATGTCACTGCACGAAGTTTTGCACACACACTCCAGAAATTATTGGTTTAGGTCCTCATAAACAAAAATCGATCGAAAGTCTGTACTCCATTCCACCCTGGGCCCACAATTCCTCCTGACTATATTTTCGAGAATTTTCAAAGCCAACTCCCAGAGATCGACGATGTAACGTTTGTGTGTATTGTGTGTAATGCCCCCGGTTGGTGTATGAGAGAAGTCTGAGAAACTAACGGGCGAAATTCACTATACTCGAAATATTTTATTTATTATTTATTTATTTATTTATTTATGTCCTTGATTATTTATTATTTAAAACTCAAAAAATAAAAAAAATAACTATTTATTTTTTATTTATTTTTGCTGTAACTTTCGTTTCAATAAAATAATTCCAATATTTTATCAAGCAGGCTTGGTAATGCTACCAGTGTATATTGTAACCGATTTAGATAAGAAAGGTTCTGCAAGTTAATTTGATCAGATTTACTGTGGTCTGTAATGAACCTATATACTGGAATATTTTGCCTGCCAAGAAAACATACAGAGGGTGTCCTGAATGTCAACATGTGACTCATAGGTCACATTTTCCCAATCTATAAATAAAATATTTTAAGAGATTGCTGGAAAAACTGTATTGTTCCACGCATTTGTTTTCAGTGATAAGCCTAACTGACCTAACATGGAGTATGCGGCACTGACAGAGTAAACTATTGGAACATTCATTTATTTGGTGATACATACATCATGAGCTTAATTGTGAATGCTATTACTCTTTGTCAAGTACCTTTTACAAGATGAGCGTACTTAAGCGTGATGCGAGTAAATGCGATCTACTGCTAAGCCCTGTCCCCTCTGGATGGCGCGCGTACCTCTTGTAAAGGATTTTGATAAAAAGTATAGACACACATTTTCGAAGTTGCGAATACAGAATTAATGGGGATTTTTTAAAGTAATCATTGAAACAAATGCTTTTCGTTAAAGTGGCCATAAACAATATGTTGTTTTGCTTTTTTAAAACAGTAATTCAAATGCATAATTTACTTATAAAGCGAAAAAGAAAAACGCGAATCAATTCAGTTTCAGGAATAATAAACGCTTTGATATGTGTTAAAAACACTTAAGTGCCTAAGGGGGGGTTCCTACTTATCGATGCGGTCTCTTTCATAAAAAGAAATTTTTTACTAAAATTTTTGCCCCGTTAATGAGATGTTAGATTGGGTCCCGAGGACCCCCCCCCCCCCACCCTGAGGCACAAACGGGATGTGATTTAAAAAAATAGAACTAGCAAACCTGTGCCAGAAGAAATATGTTTCGGCTTATTGTAGGTTCATATTGCCATGAACAAAATTAATTACTAATCAGAAAAAATAATACCCCTTTAGTGCTGCAAAAAGGTTGATTCCATCATCGAGCGAATGCGGCGCCATTGCTGTACAAACCTATGGCAAAATACGACTGCCCCCATAAAAAAATACAAGAATGTCAAAATGGTAATGTTTGTGTAATATATGTAAATTGGTCTTCTAGAGCAGATAACATCAACATGATTTTGCACTGGTATGCTGTGGAAGCAGGGTGTTTCGCGGAAAATATCATACTACTTTTTGCGATTTTGACGCATTTCGAAAAACAATGATTTGCCCCTGAATGTCCAGGACGATAAAACTGCGGAACTCATTTATATTGCACCTTTGGCCTTGTATTATGCCCCCTCAAAGGTGATATGAGTTTCATGTTGAAAATTCCTTCGTAAAGTGGTTTCTTCGGGGGGTTCCATGGACCCCCCCCCCACCATTAGACACCCAACGTGAGTGAAAACACCATAGTCGACACTTTAAGTGTTAACTGGGAGAAAGAAAGAAAAACTTTAAAAGTCTTATCATTTGACCAGCAAAATGTTAGAAGCGCCATTAAATGCCTTGATATATTTACAAGTATGCGAGTTTTAAAATGTATTTTTAAATGGGCTAGTTCTTCAGAATTCACGAAACTTTGAATCATCAACAGCTAGAATTATTGACGAAAAGATGAATTCCAAACTATTCGGCAGATCTGCTGGCTACACACTGCGTAAAAATCCCCAAATAAGCCAAAACAAACAAACAAACTACCAACCCAACAACCATACAAACACATTACACACACACAACAGATAAAATAGTATATTAAAATATCCCACCAAGTGTAAAACAATACACAAACACGAGATTAGTTTAGTAGTGCATTTGGCGCTTAATGACTTTTGAGGATTATTGTGTGCATTTAAGATCACACATCAAGGTTCCCAAACATTCAACTGAGGTCTTTAAATCTAGCAAACCGGTATTTTGAAGCCCAGGACAAAATGATTAGTGACTGTGTGAATACATAACGTCCGCTGGGCAGAAAAAACCTAATATGTAATTTGAATGGTCAAATGCAAAACCTCATATGTAATCTGAAAGTGGGCCCAAGCTAAAACTCATATGTGCCTTTTGGTCAATGGTTCTAGATGAATTCTCCAAATATGATAGTAAGTAAAATCATATGGCACTTTATTTCAGAATATGGAGTAAATAATTACCTAAATATATTAGAAAAGAAAACATTTTTGGGCATGGAATTACAGCAAATTATTTAGATTTGGTGGTCTCTCGAAAATGTTTACATATGAGGTTTTGGCATGTAACCGTTTTTACTACTGTGAGGTTTTGCTTTTAAAGGTCAAATGCACATATGAGGTTTTTCCCGCCCCGCAGCGACGATAGCTTACACATAATGGGCCAGACTAGGACATTATACTTTATTAATATCACTAGTACATTCGGGGAAAAGAAAAAAAAAGAAGACCGAATAAAAAGTACCGAGCCCGCTCTTTTTTCTTCCTTACTATCACCGCCCCTTCCTAGACTGCCCACTACATAACCCTCCCCAATCACCTTCCTTTCCCTCCGTCACCCCCCCCTTACCTCCTTCTACCCTCTTCTATCATACTTTCCAGTTTCATTGTCCTCCATTTCAACTTTTCCTCATTCCAGTTTTCATCATGTTATCAAACTTTGAAGGTCCAGGTTGTTAGAGACACAAGTTCATGTACACCCCAAATGAAAACAAGCAGTGTGCCGTATGATATGAACCCACTGTGACTACAGTACAGTATCCAGCTCAGAGGTTTTCGTAAAATAGGCTTTCAGCAATTGTAGATGAGTCCCTTGAAGATTGTTTACATCATCCCCCCTCAAAGATGCAAATATTTCCTTATACACGATAAAACTGACGATTTCGACTTTAGTTTTTATTAATTTATAACGATTCATAGAGACACAGCCAAAAGGAAGAAATAAAAGGAAAACTAAGGGGTTTCGTATTCGAAATTACCCCCACAAAAAAAAAAAAATAAAAAATACATAAATAAAATAAAAAATGAAAGAAAAATAAACAAACAGTTCAATACTAAACCGCCGGTTGACTGGATGTTCATGCAGTTCATGGCCGTTCAGACAATAGAAATGTGAAACATTTGAAACGGGTTTTAATCGTTTTAAAACAATAGAAACATGGCAGTTGAACCGGTTTTCATCGTTTTTAGAAGTTAGAACCACTAGAAACATGGTGGTTGACACCTGGTTTTTGTTGTTTAGACAAAAGAAGAAACAAGGCTGTGATGAACCAGTTTTCATTGTTTACAACAGTGGACCACGGTTCAAACTGGAAAGAATCGCGGCGGAACCGGTGAGTAAGGGATGGTTTAGTTTTAAACCCCATCCCTGAGCCCTTACATGGCAAAGGTGCAAAAGGTGATTATTGAATCAACGAAAATATTAGGAGTTGCGAAGAGACATGGGGCATTCGAAAAGCAAGTGTTGGCGCTGCAATTAGGGTTTGCAACCAGAAGTTTAAGACGATGATTGGATGATTATTTGAGGTATATTTCGATGAGTCCACACAGTTAGTGTGAAGTTCCAAGAAAGTCAAATTCCCACGAAAAGAACCTTCCATAAGGAAAAGTCGGAGGACAAGTGTCGACTCTACATGGGTTTTGATTTCACTGACGTTTATACGTCATCACTCTACATAATCACATGCAAGTGATTATAGTTCAAAGGG
The DNA here is from genome assembly GCA_023653785.1 of Ophioderma brevispina. Lineage (NCBI taxonomy): Eukaryota > Metazoa > Echinodermata > Ophiuroidea > Amphilepidida > Ophiodermatidae > Ophioderma > Ophioderma brevispina. The sequence continues at coordinate 6,009 of JAMKCH010052156.1, read as the reverse complement.
AAATCGAAATTCCAGAAAAGTTGTGGCCTCCCAATTAAAGTTTCACACCAGATGTTGGAAAAAATGATTGGAAGTCCAAATAAGAAATATTAATTACTTTAGCGTATTAGAACTTATTCCCGCTTCTTTACCGCTCAACTGTCCACCTTTTTCACATACTGTACGTGCAGACAACCGGCAAGTCAGGACGGTACGATCAGGGCGGTGCGGTTCAGATGGTCACTCACTCAATCTCTCATTCGTCCCTTCTCACAACTACAGACTCGCTCAATCACTTTCTCACTCGCTCACGTAGAGCGGGCTACTTTGTTTTCACACCAACTTCGCTATCGAAATGCACTATCCGCTGAGGGGCGCAGCCTTTATGAGTAGTAACCAATCCTTATAATTTTCCATTTGGGGCAATTCTTATGATTTGAACTTTACAAGATTAAAGTGCATTGTCATAGCGGCAAATAGGATACTGGTGAAACAGCCCATTTGCAAGAATTTGCCAACAAAAAACTATTATTACCATCTTTGAAATTCTTTGTAAGCAAGCCAACGGGATTAAGAACACATAGAGCATCGTATAATCTTTTCTGTGACTCATCTGGGAATAAGATGTTTAAAAGGTCATTTTGATTCTAGCCTGTTGACACGGAGACCTCTGTATCGCTGCGTACGTGCGTATCATGAGATGAACGCTTTTGTAAGTACATCAACAGAAGAGGGCATTTTCATTTAGATTTGTTTTACTGTTTACATACCCACGCATATATGGAAGTCAATGATTTGCATGGGGTAGAAGAAGGAGAGAAAGACAAATTCACACTGGAATTGTTTTCCTCGTCTATGTATCACAGTACTGATGCGTGTGGGAAGACTAGCCACTAATTCAGGGGCCATGATTAAAACAATATGAGATTATAGCCTGCGATATGAGCAGCTTTGTTTTGCCTTTGAAACACATACATGTATGGGGCCAATACTATGGCATTCTTTCCAAAATGGGCCTTCAAGATATTTCCACACCAGCCCGGAGAGCGACTAGCCATTTATACCCTGCAAGGGATAAGACTGGAAGCAACCTAATAAAGGCAAAATCGGATATTTTAGCCATTACTGTCCGTAAAGTCATTACAACACGTAAATTAAAATAGATTCATATCTTTGAACAACGCTGCTCCCTTCATTTTAGGTCATATTTCATTTGGAAAGGAATAACTTAAGCGAATTCTACAGACTTATCCTTCATTTTTAAACTGCTCTTGCAAATTTCGAATGACGACTGGCCACTAATTCAGGGGCCATGATTAAAACAATATGAGATTATAGCCTGTGATATGAGCAGCTTTGTGTTGCCTTTGAAACACATACATGATTGGGGCCAATACTATGGCATTCTTTCCAAAATGGGCCTTCAAGATATTTCCACACGAGCTCGGAGAGCGACTAGCCATTTATACCCTGCAAGGGATAAGACTGGAGGCAACCTAATTAAGGCAAAATCTGTATATTTTAGCCATTACTGTCCGTACAGAACCTACAACACGTAAATTAAAATAGATTCATATCTTTGCACAACGCTGTTCTCTTCCTTTTAGGTCATATTTAATTTGGAAAGGAATAACTTAAGCGAATTATATAGACTTATCCTTCGATCATTTTTAAACTGCTCTTGCAAATTTCGAATATTTTGAATCTTTTGGGTGGATCATTGATAGTGTCTTTAAAGGCTGACTCAGAGATTTCGAAATATAATTATTTTGAGTAGAAATTTAAAATAGTTATCTAGAACTAAAGATAGTCACCTGAAATATTCAATTCCAAAGTTAGTGATGAATCGGATTTTCCGTTTTCATGCAGTCAACATTTATGCACAGTATAACAGTGCCATAGGATACCGTGTATAACACAAATTCCGGATCCGGAAATTTATAACAAAGTTGTGATTTTCTATATGAAGGAACTCGATTTGAGCTTAGTTATTTCACACATTGTTTAGTACATGGATAAGCATTATGATTATGCAAAAAACACGATTTGTTTGAAAATCGAGTGCGCCCACATCGGGAAATCTCTGAGTCAGCCTTTAAGTGCTTGTTCCAATATTATCTGTCAACCAAGCCCTTTCTTTAACCACAATACGAATGCCCGACAGTAACATAACACACTTAACTGGTAGTATCATATTTGTTTGACCGCAATGCATTCGACTGCGCCCTTACTATGTATTTTGCCCAATCACTTCTCAGGAGAGTTACGGAAGATTTATCGCGGAAAATAAAGAAAAACAAAACACACAAAATATATGTGGAAATTCGAGGCGTAGAAGATCCCAATGATAGGGCGCTATACCACATTTTTACAGGGACTGTAGCAAATAAAAATCAAAAGCAATGGCATGATGAAAGGCTACGAAAAATCCCATGACAACGCTGATGGAAATTTGAACATTCTGTACAGGTTATGGTGTTAGGTACTAGAACTAGCAAAAGAAGAGAATCGATTTATTTAAAAAAAATAAACTCGCGGTCACGTAACGTTAGTGAACTATTGCGAAACACATATCCGAATAATCTGAAAGTCATAAAATATGCAAAATTATTATTTGTTTTATTCTTAATTAGCATTGATCGTTCTTTACGTACTAAAAATGTCAATGTTGGGAGTATTATGTATGGCATAAGCGTGCATGCGGCGTTGCCACTCTTTGAAATCATAACGGACACCGTCTGTCAAAAGCACTTTCAAAGTCACGATGTTGCCAAAATGTATTGCAAATTGTCACCAAATAAATGTACACATTTTTCTCTGGATCATATTCAATTGGGCCATAATTTTGGGAATTAATTGCGCTTTTGTTTTCAGAATAGGTATACCGTCTGGAGTGACTTGCCATTTAAGGTAACAAAAGTTTTAAAAACAGCCAACATTTCAGGAAGACATCCACAGGACGCTGATTATAAAATGTCTAATACGTCACCCCAGAAAAGGTTAATAAAGTTCCTCAGCTGTCTTTTATATGCTCAGAAAAGGGTAATGTTAAAAAGAGATTAAATTAAATTTTGCATTATTTCACATGGCGGTGTATATTGTTTTAATGATTCAAACCGTATTTGATGACAGCATTGCGATAATTTGAAAAGCTTTCGCTCGCATTTACTCGACAAAATTCGGTCGTTCCATTAACATCATTAATGTTTTCGTATTAATCTGGAGTAATTTATATGGAATGTTTACTTGAATCATTTCTAGGGGCTGAAAGGGAAACCACGACAGATTAAACTAATATTTTCCCCGCGACACGAGGTCAACTTGAGTCTAACTTTCAACAGATATTGTTTAACCAAAAATAAAAAAAAATATGGATATAATCGGAATCAATAATTGCATTGAAATTAGTCCAAACATGCCTAATCGGGGTAAATGGGGTTAAGATGAATTTTCCCGCAAAAAAATTTACAAAGTACTTGAAAATGTATGGCTTCATGTGTGTAAAGCGTTAACTATTGAATTGCATGAAACATAAAGCCCGATCCCTTCATGAGATTGACGTTTGAGGTAGAAGTACGGGTAACCTGAATCGCACGGTTCTCCAAGTGGTCAAACATAGAATCATTCGTTGCACAGAACTCGCAAAATGTGATACCCATTCGTAAATACGGTTGTGCTAGTAGGAGCATGAAATCCTACCGTAGTTTGCTTTAACATAGAGCAAGCGCACGTTCCTTTTCAAGTCTTTAAAACCATTTTTGTCCTGGAAAAATATTTCTCTAAATTTAATTCACAAATGGATCTCAGAAGATAGAACGCCAATTAGATATGCCCTCTAAGACATGAATAATTTTCTTTCAGGTATTTAATTTTTCGCAGAGCAAATTATTACTTTTACCATTGGTCAGGTTGTTTTTTGATTACAGAGTGTTTGTAAAAGGTATTTTTTTAAACTGCTCGGCGTTTGTGCAGATTTGATCTTATGTTGCATTCATCAACATACTTGCCTTTTCATGTTGCTTAACAGAACATACATGTCCATGGAATTAAACTCCCACGCTTTGCAGGTATCCAAAGAAAAATAGAGCTTTCATTGTGACATTTTGTTTAATTCTTCTGTCTGCGTATTGTAAGTATTGCCCTGCGTGTCTCCATCTCCTAGAGCGCAGATCTGGGCTTGTGCTTTTTAATGTTTTCCTTTTAGGCCAAGAGTATTAATAAAATAAACAATGGAAAGGTGGAAATTTCTGGGAATTTTTTTTTTTTTTTTTTTTTTACTTTTACCATTGGTCAGGTTGTTTTTTGATTACAGAGTGTTTGTAAAAGGTATTTTTTTAAACTGCTCTGCGTTTGTGCAGATTGGATCTTATGTTGCATTCATCAACATCCTTGCCCTTTCATGTTGCTCTAACAAGAACATACATGTCATGAATAAACTCCCACACGCTTTGCAGGTATCCAAAGGAAAATAAGCTTTTTCTTTTGATAACAATCTCTGTCTGGTCTGCGTATTTTAAGGATTGGCCCTGCGGTCCTTCCATCTCCTAGAGCACAATATCTGCCTTGTGCTTTTTAAAATGTTTTCTTGTTATTAACGGAGAATTTTAAGTGTAATATTTAGATTAACCTTTTCTTTTTTCCGGTTTTGCCTCGCACATTTTATTTATGTTTCTTTTTTGTTTTAATTAAAAGAGTATAACAAACATTTGTGTTTTGTTGTTATTTTTTAATTAATTATTCTACAGACATTAAGAATTTACAGGACAACATAACAGATAGGTAATAAGTTTGAAGACACGATGGGGGGCCATGATAATTTGACGAAGCTGCAAAGTTGAGTTTATGTTCTGTCCTTATAGGTGCTGTCTGGGATAAACTGTCATGGTGGGGACGGTGTGGGGTCACCCAAAAGCTCAGAAGGAAATTCAAAATGTCATTCACGAGACACTGGGCCATTTTAAAACAGAGTGCGCCCTCAGATCTTTCAAAATTGATATTTTGCATGGTTTTTTAATCTTTTAATTAGCCCCCAACCTGAATTGGACTAATGACAAATAAGCGACCTTATTGCAAACACAACGATTTTATTAAAATGACTCCGGCGACATTTATTCAGCAAGGACGGAATTACGGTTAATACAGGAACATAACACCGGATTTTCTTCCCGCGGCATGTAACCCTGTTTGACCGTCTGTGACCTTTGGTGGTTTTAATAACGGCTTTCACACTGAGCAAAGGTGATCGATCCCTTTGGCGATCGATCGCCGTTTTTAACGACTAGTGCATGCCCGTTCTGTTGTACTAGACGATTGGGGCTTAAAAATAACGTTTTAGCTCTCACAACATCAAACTTGTTGAAATATTAGCGCGAAACTTTTACATGTGGGGTTTGGGGTCAATGTCATCGCATTCATATAATTAACATCGGGCCATCAAATCGGGCCATCCCCTTAAAGTGATATGACTTGTCACCATGCCTTTGTTTCCGCACAGAAATAGCGCGTTTTAACGTCGTGGTGAAATTGGTAAAGGAATGAATAAGGTGAAATTCACAGGCGAATAGTCTCTTGCAGAAAAGTAGTGCATTGTCAGAGGCAGTAGTAGCGGGTCCGCGCGCGTGTGTATTGTTATTTGTGGAAGCACAACAGCGATCTGTGGTCACAGTGGTCAAAAGGTAAATTTGGTGGGCTGGTTTGAAGTCTAGAGACGGCGATCGATCGCAAAAGTGGCTCGATTAACCGGCTCGGTTAAGCTTTCTATCATTGAGTACGAGTCCTATGATTTCAGGTAATAGACACCTTTGTTTGATTAAAGTTACAAGCAAACTTAAAGTTAGCCTACAATTACCTGGATGTCTTTAGCCTCTTATTATGTCCCTCTAGCTGTTTTAGGTATGTTATTTAAGTGTAAAATAGATTCTCTATTCTTCTAATGGCCTAGACTATCATTTGCCGAGCAAATCTAAGAAATTTCATATTTTGTGAAAATGTGCCAGTGTCGCTTTAAATTTGTACATGACATTTGTCATT
>JAMKCH010052152.1:0-24980 GCA_023653785.1 Ophioderma brevispina | reverse complement strand
TTTTGCATGTATTTTTTATGCATTGGCAAGCTCATAAAGTATGGCTCAGGCCATTATTTGCAGTCAAACTGAACGTGTGCTCGTTGATTTTTGTCAATGTACTCCAAACAAGCAGTGTGCACTCATTAACCTCAAATTATGTGATTCTGGTGGTGTAGCATATCTTATGCTTTACCTTGACAATACTGAACGGAAGAGTTGGAAGAGACATTGAAGTAAAACTTGGGGTAATTCCAGTATCTTTTGTTCTGATCATACTATAGATCAAGTGCCAAGACCTTATTTTACCAAACAGGGTAGCCCACCCAAGATAGAGGGCTGTGGGGCAGAAACCCAACCAATTGCATGTGTTGTTTTGCAACTGCCCATTCTGGCCAGTTGGTGTGAGGTGCGTGAAACCTCACAGTTTCCGTGCTCCAGGGGAAATATGCCAACCAAACGATGATTAGTGGGTAAATAGTTTGTCCATATGTGTCCTTACAGGCCTACTGATGGTGCGAGAACACGAACTGAAGATTTGGTGTCGGCATTATCTGATGTTGGAAGAAAATAGCCTATATGCCATTGCACTCTGCATTGGAAACCTTTGAATGTAACAGATCATGCAGATTCAAATCTTTTTGTTAATATAGGTGGTGGTGTAATACTTTGTAAGAAATGTGCATTGCTACAAAAAGTGCAAGAAATTTTAATGGGCATCTTAAAATAGGTCCTCAAACAAATTATCAAGAATAATTGAACCCTTTGTACAAAATGTGTAAAAGTTAATACATAAAAAAATTAGATGTACTCTACAAACTCAGTCTACATGAAATGCAAAAGCAAAACTTCCTATCCCACTCCTTGGAAATTTGTTATTTTCATGGAAGATCTGAAATGTATTGATATATATTTGATGGGGAAAACAAACCATTTTACCTTCTGAAGGTAAATTTTTTGAACCAAACCTTCCGTGATCCTAAAACAATACACAGGGATTTAATGCAAAAAGTTTGTCTCAGAAAACCATGCACATAGGCAAGCGTATTAAGGTGCAACAAGAGATGATTTGATGCACCCACATATATTGTCATAATGTAATGTCATATAGAATTAGACACTCAGTAGATTTCCCCTTGTGGGTTTTGGCTACCAAAATGTCTTAAAAGAAGGTGATTTTGATTGCTTATATTTCATATAAAACATTGGCTGAATTTCGTATATTTGCTCATATTGCAAAATTAGAATTTCACAATTTTGTATCAAAGAAACTTTCTCACTAATCTTTCAAAGATAGGGGAATAGTTATGATGGAACTTTACAGCGGGTCAAAAGTCAGTGCTTTCCCATTTTTTAGGTACACCTGATTATAAAATCGATCTTGTTGCACCTTTACCTTTTCAGCACATTTCTTCTCCCCCTCCCCAATTTCCCCAGTGGTCAGAAAATTTAGAAATTTGGGTGTTTGTCAGAAGTTAAAAATATAGCAAAAGAAAAAGGCCCCAAAATGCATTACTATAAAAAAATGTTTGACTCCTAAAAACATATTTTTTACGTTTTTTTTTTCATTTTCTTCTGAGACAAACCATTATTGGCCAACCCTTCGCATGTGAGCCAACAATCAAAAGTCTACTCTAATGGTACAGGAGGCTACAAACCAAGCACAAACATGTACAATGTAATAGCAGATTACTAATAAGAGCATGGTGGATATTTTGAATCGGTGAAATCATTGTAACAAAGTTTCCTGATGAAATATTACCATGCAAGTAAAAAAAATAATCTCAGTGCAGTTACATGCTGTTACTAAACCACTATGCACATGTCTCTTGTTGAAAGGATGACACGAAACTCTAAAATGGAGACGTAAACAACTGATAAAGCATGACAATAAAATAGCAGATGAAATGACCAAGAACCTAGGGATCCCGTAATGAAATAAACGCAGGTTAGCTTATTCTCTCAGCAATAGCCCTTTCCAGAGTTATCTCATCATTTACATAACATTTTAAAGACATGCTCAGTGATTTTGATAATTAGGATTGCCCTAAATTGTCACATTCCTGAGAGATTTGTTTACGAGATCTCGACAGTTTTGCTTCCTCTAATAACAAATGTTGTAACTCTTGAAGAAACATTTTCCAAGATTTCTCACTTGAAAAATGGATTACTTTTTTTGCCTGGAAAGATAGAATTATCTGCTTGGAAAATTTTCTGCACCTTTAATTTGCAAAAAGTGATAAATTCTCTTTTATGCAATGCCCAACAATTTTACAAAATAGCAACCGTCAGAGACTTTGACCGAAAAAAGCTTGAAATGATACTATCTTAGCCCTTTTTGTGCCCTGCTCATTTGAAATTTTCATCTCGCAACCAGGAGATCTGCTTCAAAACCACCTCCAGTTGGACATCTCCTCAACACTGTGAAATTGGCCCTCTGAAAGTGAACCCAGTTTTTACGCCCTTTAACAGACCAGGAATAGGGTGACAAGAAATAAAAAAACCAGGCCCCCCCCCTTTTTTTTTTTTTTTCTCTTTGGGTTTTAAACATAGATGGCTTGGCTCCGAGGAGCCAAGACCGGTTGTAAGTGGGTGGGGGATCAAACCTATGAAGAATACCGTTTAATCCTCGTCTGTCATTCTCTCAGGTAATGGTAATATTACATGGGTTAGCAATACCCTGATCCACTGGCCAATACAACACAGGCGGACAATTAAATGTGAGAACAAAAGACGCCTTGCTTGCCTGATCAATGGCCCTTGCTAAAACTTTTTTTTGTTTTTTTTTGTCTCATCCCTTTAAACTTGAATAGGTTACTTTACAGCAGGTGCACATAGCTAGCCAAGGGTTGCACCTAGCTTAGCAGGTTTTTTTTTGATTCCCATTTCTCACAAGAATCTAACTTTGTGGATGAGTGTTATGTAATTCTAAATTATGACAATATTTTTATTAATTGATATTGCTACAGTAAATATTGATATGATATGATGACAATCATAAATTAAGTAAATTTATAATAAATTTACTTCCCCACCCCAAAAAAAAAATAAATGGAAAAATCAGGCCCAGTTAAAATTTTGGACAAATTTAGGCATCATACCAAGATTGCCAAGATGTTTCCAGACAAGAAAAGAGGAAGAGGCTTTTTAAAATACAAATCAGAAGGAAGTTATCAATGCAATAATGTAATAAAAAGGGGACAGACTGTTGTACACAGGAACGAAGTGCCCATCTCGTTCGAGGCGATTGGCCCAGACTCCACCATATTATATTGCTGTAGGGCCGGGGATCACTAGCTACACCTTCTATACGCGAGTCTGTGACCTTCCCAATAGTGATAATGGCTGGTGTACCCCATTTATCACCTAGGTTAGAGAGGGAGTCAGTAGGAGAGAGCACCTTACTCAAGGTTGAAAACACCACATTGGCCAACAGTTGGGGCTCGAACTCACAACCTTTGGCGTGTGAGTCTGGCCCTCTATCATTGGGCAGTGGCCCTAACATCTGGTAGAGGAGGCGTAAGGTCCTTAAATGGCAGAAATTCTGTTTCTTACTGGTGATTTACTCATTGAAGAAATTACTGCATTATGGTTTAGGGATGTGAGTTATTGACATACAACATTTGCTTCAAACTGGAGCTTGAATAAATAACAATTACAAAATTAAAAATATCTAAAAAGTGAAAAGGGGTTATTTTACCCTTAAAAACACTAAAAACATTTTTAAGGGGTTTGCTTGCTTAACTCCCACCAGGGGCCCTAAGACAGGACCCTGTACCCCACCCACTAAACTCTCGCCCGCTTCACTCCTACTCTCTAAAACGAAAGAGTGACAAACCACTCTAAAAGAGTGAAATCTCACTCAAAAAAAGAGCCAGCGAGTGACGCATCTTTTAGGTGAGATCCACTCAAATAAAGAGTGAAAAAAAACTCTAAGGAAAGAGTGAATATAACTCCTTTTAGAGTGAACTAGTCACTCTTATAGAGTTGTGATTCTTTAGGAATTTGTGTTTGTTGAGTATATTGTAGTGTAGGTCATAATTCATAGCACGTGACATGAATGAATATTGTGGCGCATTATTGGCATGCATTCAGGAGGGGGGGGGGACATGCATTATTGTGGCATGCATGACGTGTATGATTCCCGGTATGCATGCCCGTGAATGCATGATTGTGCGTTTCGCACCGGTAAGACTAGCCTGGCCGGGATCCTGGCGCAGACTACCGTAGGGAGAGTGATAAGTACGTAAAAGAACATTGAATTGCTTCTCCAAAAAACCCCTACTTTGTGTCTGTAAATGCTATGAAACTGTGACCGACACATACAATTATACTCACCCTGAGATATCTATGATTTTTCACTAATTCAACTTCGTTCAAACGTTTGCTGCGGTCTACTTAACCTCGTCCGCATGTTGTTCGAAATAAATCCGCGATTTGCGTCGTTTCTGATTGGCTATTAGTCACTCCAAAAAAAGAGTGAGCTTTTCTCACTCTGTTAGAGCATAAAACACGGTCGATAAGAGTTCAGAGTGGGATTCACTCCGAAGAAGAGTTGCATTTTGAGCCACTCGGTAGAGAGTGAGCTCTGTTAATCGAGAGTGAAGGTGTCGGGTTGCATTTTCTTGCTCTTTAGAGCTAAAAAGCCACTCGATGAGAGTTAATTTAAAATAACTCGAAATTCAGAGTGATTTTTCACTCCTAGTATCATTTTAAAGAGCAATTTAATGGTCACCAAATTGTCAATTTATTTACTTGGTCGCACTCAGACGCTAACAAATCCCAGTCTGCTCGGTTCATTTCCTCCAAGATGGTCATTGTGGGATTATTTAATTGCATATTTGTCAGTGTGAATGGTTAAGAAAGAAAGCAAAGACATTATAGAGGTTCACAAACAGAGAAGACAAGTGAGAAATACACAGAAAGCAAAAGCCAGTTTAATTGAGTCCTAAGAAGTTAAGTCTTCTGGAGTTACTAGGTTAGGATATAGCAATTTGCCAAAAAAAATAGTTTTTATTAATCTGTATTCCAATCGGGGGAAGTGGTCATTACAAATTTTTTTAGGAAATATTTGGGAAGGGAAGTCAGAAAATGTTTGTTCTAATTTATCAGTAATATGATTACAAACCGAGTTACGATTGAAAAATCAGGCAAAAAACATTAGAATAAGGCTTGGTAAGGGACAGGGCCAAATCTGCTAGGGACGCATTTCTCTCCATTTGAAAATGATATGATAGAACAAATAAACTACAATGCATTTTAACCACCAAGACCATTGCAAAGCCACAAAATGTATGCATATAGAATTGTGGATCAAATATTTACACTTAGACCCGTGTGATTTAAACATTTATTAAAACCTAGCAAATACTGTATCATCTGCGTTTGTTGTAGGTCATTGTTGGCTAAATTTCCATTGAAAAACCATGGCCACCACTATTGAAATTAGGCCTTAACACCATAGGATCCACACCAAAAGGATTGGTTTGAACAAGCACATGACAAACATCTAGCCTGTACAAAAATAACATAATATTTCTGTTTAAGCATTTTAACAAGGAAGATATAATTTAAAATCTGCCCTTATTAAAGGTATCTTCACTTTAATTCGACGGTACTGAGTGAGTTGGGCACAATTGATAAGCTTCAATTCAGCAAATTTGCCACTAATGTCGCATTCACAATTGCCGTATTTACTGCCAATATGGCATGATATTAGAATTTTTGGAGGGACCAATGGTTAAAAAAAGAGTGATGGCCTTATTAGAAAGGGAAGAAAAGGAGGACAAAGTAAAAGGGGATGAGTGCTTACATTTGCTTACCCCTTGACTGACACTGATGGTTATGTGTCGACTGGAAGAATTCGGGCAATACAGTGTGTTCTTTTGGCATGAAATTAGGGGCATGATTTCATGGATTAGGATCATTGAACAGATAAACTGTTTAAAAGCAAATAGAAAAACACCATAGCAAAATCCAAGAATGATTAGAAGTACCAATGAAACGAATGGTGGTGCCGCAGTCATAAATACTAAATCAGACAGGGTAGGCTAAAGCACTGTTAACATGCACAAAACTTCAGTTGATGAAATGAGGAATTGTTCAAACAAAAAACATGTATGTTTGAAGGCCCAAATCGCAGCTTCCTAAAAAACTGTATGCTTTTTAGTCAAATTTTGTATGAGATCCTTATTCAAGAATTTTCAAATGGACACAATTGTTAGCCTATAATATAGGCTATTGTCATACGTAGCAAATAGAGTAGGAAAACCCAATGTTATCTTCATTAAACTAGTCTCTCATGTCTGTCCCAATTCTTTTGAACTCGCAGGATGCAAGGTAATGACCTTCTTTGAAAGTGATGTGTGGATTTGAACATTCTGAGAGGATGTTGCGTTTTGGGGGCTTTGTTCGTCCTTGTGTTTTTGGCATGAATTGGTGTTGGTAGGCAAAGATTTCTATGCTGAAGTGTCTGTTGTTCCTACAAAAAAAATTGTAGATGCATGCTGTGTTGTGAAAGCTGAAAGCCATGCTTTATCAATGCTGGCCTAGAGATGCATGCATTTGCAGCTCGTCTGATAAACAGTTGGACAGTAAATTTCATTGCTTATCAGGTAGATGATCAGTTTAGTGATAGTGATGTTATGGCACGAAGCGTAGTTTGTTATGTTTCCCACCAATATCTTCCCAGTGTCTAAAGTTTCATGTGCCTTGTACCATGGGTACTTTACATTACATTCCCAGATTGCTACTGAAGATAGTGCTTAGTTATTAGTTATGCACGTCTCATTCATGATGCATGTTACACATGGTTTCAAAAGCGCATCTGCGGAATCATAAGTGGCCTTAGAACACCACAGTACCTAAGAGGAGCATATTAGCCCATCCCACAATGCATCCAGTTGTGGGAAATTGAACCAATAATACCATGAATGATCCTGGCATGTGATCCCAAAAAATCCCATTTTTAATACATAAACTGACCTTTTTCACCCATTCCTGCACACAAAACCACTATACTTTAAAAAATGATAATGAAGGTTTTTGTGCTCCTTAACTTTGACAGCGCCCAAAAGTTATGACATATGTTAGTACAGAACATTATGCAACATTGCAATGTAGTATGGGATTTAGTCAAAAACAACCATCTGCTACTAGGAAGCAAGGTTAAATGCATCCATTGTTTATTTTTGGGAACTTGCATGATTACATCAACCTTGTAGCTTGTCACTATGAATGATATGTGAAATTGTTTTGCTTTTTCATATTTTTTATGGGGATAAAAAGTGGTATACTAGTATGGTATTTAAGTGGGTAAAATTTAGCCAATTTGCGGGCGATGGTTGAATCGGTGGTATTTAGTCGAGAGTTATATTTATATTTTTTTAGTAATTTTGTATACGTTGACCATTTACAAACTCGTTATCAAACCACAAGTCATATGTTGACGGTTGGGGACAAAACACAGGAGGATGCCCCTTGGTTAGGTAAATGCACCACAGTGGTTGAACCAGGAACTTCAGAAATAATTTAGTTCAGTGATATAATCCCATGTGCCAAGCAATTTTATAATGTAGTCTGAGACATTGACAATAAATGTTATTGAAAGTAATCACTAAGGTTAAATCCGGTGGGGGGGGGGGTCTCAACACAAATGACTACAGGACGTGGCCACAGACATCGGTCCCATTTTCAGCCTTCTGGTATTTTCAATAATGGACACCTTTTTTCATGCCATTTTGGTATTATAGCAATGGGTCGTTTTCAAAAACTTCTTGTCTGCAAATTTGTTGGAAAATTAGCCGCCTTTTCTCAATCGGAAACCAAATTTTCCACAATTGTTGAAAAAATTGGTCAAATTTCCTCAATATGAAGCCAAAAATGTCCAAAATTGCCTTAAAATGTCAAAATTTTGCGGTGGAAAATGGCAATTGGGTTAAATTTGGCTAAAAATTGATCTCTGGTATAGCTATGGGTCCCTTTGGTGGAAAAAACGGTATGGTATAAACTATGGTCCTACTTCCAGAGTCGTGGAGGCACGTCCCTACCCAAACCACAGTGAGGTGAGAACCCCCCCCCCCCCGGGGGGGTAAGTAAGGGAACAAATAAGAGATTGAAGGTATGAATTATCTCATTAAAGTGTGTGTAAAAAGAATCACACACAGATTAACAAAAATCAATGTGTATACAGGTCAACATGGAGCATGTCTTACGATTGAAATCTCGATGACTCAAAAATTATACAAGCAAAAATATTTGATTTTCCTTGGAAGATAAAAAGCAAATATAAACAGGTTTCAATAACAAAAAATAATGATTTTAAAAGTCATTGCCATTACAAATTTGCCAAATTTGTCGGTTTCGGGCTGAAGTTAAACATTAATTAATACCCTGTTAATGTCATAAAGTTTAAATAGATTGGCTATTGAATAGCCTATGTCACTTGTAGTAATTGTCAAGTGAAAATTAATTTTAAATAAACATCCTGTAAAAAAGGAAAGGGGCGCCCCAAGGAGTGAGTCTGTTTGGGTTATCTATGTGGTTTCTTTTGTTGGGAAATACATGTAAGAAAGCAACGGTAGGAAACAAGATCAGAGTGAATTCGTGAAGTTTATTGCAACTTGCTTAGTACAAAAGTATTTGAAATAAGTCTAAAAAATATATATATTGAAATTACAAGAATTTATTGAACAGTTTTGTTGTGGGACACCTTTCAGATGTAACATGTAGCATTATAAACTTTGTCACCACCTTAGGGTCCCTGTCGAACAGACCTGGGACCACAGGGCCCCTTGCAACTATACATGGACCTTTTACTAGCTGCCCCAACGTCCCAAGGTCTTTTCTTCATTTCGAAATTCAAGACCCCTTCCACAACTGTCTAGGAGCCCTTCACAGGTCACAGAGCGTCCTTCCCAACTAACACTGATCCACCTTCTCATCTACAAAGAGTGGCCCTTCCCAACTAACCCAGGTTCCTCCTTCCAACTACACCAGTGGCACATGTCTACATTACCTCACACCTTATCCTTTTTATCTATATAGACAATTCCCAACTACCCATCTCAACTACCAAGGTCCTTTTTTGGTATTACAATAATTGATTCCGTCATGCGCTCTATGATATTGGGCAGAAGCACTTGCGGAATAAAAATGGCAATACCTAATTTCCGTATACCATGAAACCTCTACCAGATTCTTTAAAACTCCCAGAGTTCCATTTCCAACTACCCCGGGGTTTCTTTCCAACAAGCCAGGTTCGATCAACATTATACAATGGGTGTTGCCAATCAACCCCTTCCAACAAACACAACCCCATCCCATTCAGGTTCTCATTTTCACCAAATGCAACTGAAAAAATTAAACTTGAAAAAAAAACAATATATTTTATTATTTTTATAAAATTGGTGTATATTTATTATTTTTTATTTTTATAATTGCTTTAAAAAACATTTTTATTCGTATTTTTTTTTTAATTATTTGTCTTTTTTTCTTTCATTTTGAATATTCGGGTTTTATGTCGGTAATATTTGTATACTTTTAGTTTTATATTTTGCCATTTTAAATAAATGTTATTTATTGTTTCATTAATTTTTGTTCGTATTCGATATTTTGATTATTCTTGTATTTGGTTAAAAGTCATTTTCGGAAATCTTAAATACAGATCATAACTTTTCAGATTCTATAAATAAGGCATGTCGTTCTGATCATTTTAACATTTTTGTGGCTGAGGGGGTGTATTAGTGGTTAATAATGAAATTTTAGATTTCCCTACCAATGCTCCTGATCCTACTCTGCGATCGAGCTACAATATTAATCTTGAAAAATGATTTTTTGAAGGAAATATTACTTAAATGTATAAACTGTTATAAAGTATGATATATGGAATTAGGTTTAGACACCATCTTATACCCATGAAGTAAACTGTATATGAAATCTTGAAAATAATGAATATACATAGTGACCTCCTCCTTTTTTCGAACAGTCAACTGGAAACTACACACCATTCCATTGGCCTTATAATTTTTGTTTATTTGAATCTGCATATATATTTTATGTATTTTTATAATTTTAATTTATATTGTTTTTCTTTTAAATTCTTAGTTTTCGTTTTCCGTCTTTTCTTTTATTTGTCTTTCACTCATTGTTCAATTGTTAATTCTTTTGAATTTGTTATTTTGTATTTTATTTAATTTAAATTTATTTTCTTTGTTCCATTGAATTTGTTTTTATTCTTATTAGTTTTTTTGTTTTTTTTTAAGGTGCATTTTTGATTTTAGTACTTTGTTTATGGTGTATTTTCATTTAGTTGCATTTGTAATTATTTTTTAATTTATTTTTGTTCATTTACTTTTGTTAATTATTTATTTGCTGATATTATTTTTATGTATTTTTAATTACTTTAAGTTAATATTGTTTTTCTTTTTTTTGCTTACTCGTATCTGTTTATTTGTTTTTTCTTTTTATTTGAAGTAATTTTAGTGTTTTCTTTTTTTTCACTCCTTGTTCCATTGTAATTCTTTTGAATTTTTTATTTGTTTTTTTATATATTTTTAAATTTTTTTCTTTGTTTCCGTTGTAATTTTTCACCATTGTTCAATTGTTACATTCTTTTGAATTTTTTATTTTGTATTGTTATATATGTTTAAAAATTTATTTCTTTTGTTTCCGTTGTATTTTGTTTCAATATTATTATTTTTCATTTTGGCCTACTTATTCCAACTTCGTGATTCAATTTAAACTGTGGTAAAAAAAAGTTGTTAAAAAAGTAAAAATGGGGAAAAGGGGAAAAAAAAGCAAACAACGGCACATTTTCATGGTAACAAACAGCTCAAACAAAAACGTAAAAACTAAATATAACAATGACAAATCACAACTTCACTTGACCGATGTTCGCACCCAGGCACCAACGGGGGGAAAATAATGAAAGTGCGTTATTGTCTTAAACCGCTGCGCTACATATGACTTGCTATATAACCGTGTATCTGCTCAATTGATCACAAGGTGATGGGAAGACAACCGAGGTCACGATTGACATGACCCCATAGGCGTGTTACGTGGAGATGACATTACAGAGTGTTTTTAAAAACGTTAAAAAATTTCTTAAATTTCGCAGAAAATGGAGAACTTTTTCTTGATTAATCTCTGCCGAAAGAAATTAATTTTTAGGTCATCGGTAATTTCGAGCAACTCCACATATATTTTCCACAATATTTGAAACATCCGCTATGTAACAAATATCGTGATTTAACTAGAATCCCCATTTTGGCTACAGTTTTGTCCTACGGCGGTCCGGAAGTGTGTAAGTCCTGCTGTGTTACAGACGGCGAAAGATATTATATTAGTTCCGGAAAAACGAGGGGTTCTATGGAGATTTTTGCATCAGAGGGTCCGTTACTCTGTTTGTGTTTTCAATATTTATCGTAATTGGGGTCCCTGAACCGATAGAACCTAGCGAGAAAATTGAACTTTTTTAGTCTGGTACTTCGTGCTCGCAAACACGGAAAAGTAAGGCACACAGCTACGGGCCCGATCCTTACCACTTACCTTACCCTATACAACCGGACCTGGCCTTAACTGTTGCCAAGCCAAGCTAATAGGTCGCCGTGCGGCGCCTGGGGGCCTAAAGAAATACCAATGCCCATAAAGTTAGGAGAATAAGTGGGTAGTGGAAAGTTATTGATAGTGGAAGTCTCTCCGCAACAAATCCCGAAATATCTACAAGGGTTCCAGATACAAATCAGAGCGCCAGAGCATGAGGAAAAAGATTAGGTGCTGCTAGCCAGAGAAAGTGGAACCTTATCTACAATTCCTTGCGTGTATCTGATATCACTTAAGTATTTAATTACCTGAAAAAAGTGATCACCCTTTCCAGGTTTGATTTATATCATAAACAAAATTGTATAATTGCAATTTTCTATTGTAGATACTTTAAGGATGTTGTGGTTTGTTGTCTTTGAAGGCATATTATAGCTCTGCATCATTATGCTCTGGTTTTAGAAAGTAAGCAGAACTTTATAGACTAAAAATCCCATAAAACGACTAAAAAAGCATTGCCTTTCTGAATACTTGCGATTGGCGCATAAGCACAAACACACAAGTCATGGTTCCGTATCTAATAAATGAACTCAATATATTGTGTGACGGTCATTTGAGAAGCATAACATGCAAGCGCTATTTTTGTGCTTTAAAACATTTGGAAATTCTGCATATTGGTGAAGTGTTCATGTGCATGACTGTGACATTCATATTTTATGTTCTGCGCTAGCTATATGTGTCCTTCTGAAAATCTGTGGTAATCAATTTTTGGTAAAGGTTGGTGCTTTCCTGAGTAATTGGACCAAGAGAATCAAATGTATAAACATGAAATTGTATTTATTGCAATTTAACAGGTGCAAACCGAAGATTTACATATATCAGGTTCCTAAAAAAAATCAAAATTCTGAATAAATATTTGCCCTGATGTAAAGCTTTCCGTCAAAAATGTCTAACGATTAAGCTGAACAATGTTCCCTTGGTACAAAAATTATTAAATTTTCTAATTCTGTATAGGAGCAAATACAAAATTCCAGCCTATGTTATTTGTTGAAATATCTTGCCATCAAAATCGCCTTTTTTTCTCTCGGTTAGACATTTCTGTAGCCAAATACAAGTAAGAATCTATTGAGTGGTCTAATCTATATGAAATTACTATTATGACACAGTCTCTGGGTGCCCCAAAATCTCTATTTGCACTGTAAAGACTGAGCCCTCAGAGCAGCCCACATTGGCGTACCGATGCAGTCGTCCCCAGAGTGGGCAAAATTTCCAAATGTGTCCCGCCATTTGGGGGCAAAAATTCTAAATTGTCCGGTGCTTTGCTCCAATAGGTCTGAACTTGACGAAATGCGCGCAGCGTGCGAAATTCACCAATTTACTTTAATTTTGCCAAACTTTATGTTAAAATGTCGAAATTCCCCGAAAAAGAGGGATGACAATGCATAGTTTGGGTCCATATCGTCCCGCTTTTTTGAGCCGAGGGTGCAACTTGCCCCCCCCCAGTCGGTACGCCACTGCATACCCGCCCATGGATTAACCACTCTATTCGGGGTATCCTCCAATCTGACCATGATGGCTTTGGACATAAGTTTGTCTGTGCTAGAGTAAGAGTACCAAGATCTAAAGGAACCCCATAATTTCTCTGCTGTATCTGGACACAGATCAAACCACTTCTTTGGTGTGGGCACCCAAATACTTAAAATCCTCAACATATCATGTGTTTTCTGCTATGTTTAAATTCAAAACTTACGTTACTAATGCACGGTAAAAGATGAAGAGTCTAGCTAGATATTCCATTGCTTCAGAGTGTGTACCTCAATCAAGCAACATGGAGGTAACCCTCATGTCTCGCAGCTTTCCGGTTGCATGCACTTTTGAGTCCATAGTTCTCACCTCTCCAAAACACCCAATCTCTCCTCCACACCCAATTAGATACACCCAGTGAAAAGAGTGCAATGTTACACTATCTGCACAATCAAACAATTTGTTGTTTCTTCTATATCTTTTGGTTGAAAGGTGGCAGTATTATGGAAGAGCTTACGGGTTAGAGTTTACCTTGACTGCAAGAACAATATTTTTGGAGGATAGTCAAGGAGACTACTAAGACAGACTTGCAGTCTAAAAACAGTAATTGTTTTGGGTTTGGAGTATATACCGCGGTTTCAGAATTTTGAGGTTTTAGTGCAAGTGCGAAAAATCATATCATATCAAAAATAACCATGTTTAAGTTTTTTAATGATGATCCCTTTTTTAGAGTAAAATTGTTTCGGCGATATGAATTTTAATCAAAAACCCTGTATCGTACACCGTTTTTGCTACAAAATATTGAGTTGTGGGTGGCCGATTTGCCGAAAATCGCCTTTCGGGTGACAAAAAATTTTCACCTCCAACTTGGAATACTTGCGAGTCACAATATACATATATATGACCCTTTTTTAATGTTATATCTCATTTAAAGGTACTAACTATGGATTCAAGTATTTTGTTTTATCAATTGAATTTCATCATTTTCACACCAGAACCATTCAAATTGAACATGTCCTGTGACAACAACTCCAAAATTTCGCATTTCAAAAAAATTTGCTTTGCACAATCACATCTCTGAAAGGAAGGGTCTAGAGTGATTATTTACCTGTCAGTTTAGCAGAATTTCATGAGGCATCAATTGATACCTAACTTGGTTAATTTCAAGGTATAGAATAATGCTTAAATGCACAAAAATGTTTTCCACTACCCCTTGATTTTTCCAGCGCGCGAAAAAAATACTGGTGTTCAATAAAATTGGAAGGAGAGAAACTAAAAGCTTAGACTTGACCAATTAATCGATTATGCCCAAAGCAAGTCCCAAATTAGTTATGGTATTAACTTTTTACACCCTGGTCCTCAAATTTGAAAATTTTTTTTTTTAAAAAAAAAAAAAAAAATTTTACCTAAAATTTAGCTGCGAGAACCCACGAAAAAAATACAACAAGGGCGACATTGTGTGAAAAAGTTAATCATTATGCCCAACATATTCCCACAAGAATATAGTATTACATTTTTGTCAAACGGCAAATATTTGAGAAAAGATTTTGTTTTCAAAGCAGATGCATTTTCAGCAAAAAACAGAGGTTTCGATGGGACTCGGCATTGTGCAATAACCCAAAATGCGGTATCTCGGAACGCTATCCAACATGTTGCATTTTTGACTTCAGATTTGGATTCTACACCAAATTTTAAACTAGAAAACATTGTTTTGTTTTCATTGTTAGAGCCTTCACATTTTTACACTTTTGGGCAACTAAAACCTAAGTCCGAATCTGAACATGTCATACCTTGTTGAGCTCCAAGTATAAACTGAAAGTTAGGCTTAAAAATTGTGTCAAAGTTTGAGAGAACTTGGCTTGACGCAATACACAGTTGTAAATGTACATATTTAAGATGGCATTGCAATTGTGCAACTATAATAATTCATGTAAAACATTGGGTAAAGGCATTGGCTTTTACCTCGCATCTCATGCCACGTGGCATAAGAGACGGACTTTGGAAGGTCTGGAGAACCAGGTAGGGGATACTATACTGTTTTGATCTCAAGTTTGGGGGTGACTTCACTGCCCGTGTTAGATTTTTGTCACCCGAAAACGCACGCGTCGACCTTGGAATCGCAGCATCTACGCACGGGACAAACATGGCCCAATCAATGCTAGAGCGAATGTAAAGTCGCGTCATGACATCACCCCCAAACTTGAGACCGAACAAAGTATAGGATGACTATCATTGGCACATAGGGACTACACCTCCCGATGAAAAAACAAAAAAAATATTGACAGTTTGCCCCAATACTCTCGATTGGTGTGGAACAAGGCATAGTTTTGGGTCGACTGCTGACTAGAGGAATGTCCCGCCTAGATCCTATGAAGTAAAATGAAGATATTAATTAAAGGCACATCATGATTTGTGCTGAAATCAGAAATAAATAAAAATCATCAAAAATCAGATTTTTGCAAGGGGGGGGGGGGGGGGGGGTAGGGGTGTGTGTAAGAATTCCGGGTATCCTAACATACCTACAATGTAAGACCAAAAGCAACCTAATAAGGACAAAAATGGATATTTAGCATTTTGTCCATATGGACACTTACACAACATGGAATTCAGTGGGATTCATATCTTTGAACACTGTTTTTCTTCCTTTTCGTCAATTTTTCAGTTGAAAAAAATCACGAACACTCTACACACTTATCGCCTCCACTTAAACTTATGCTGAAAATTTCAATATTTTGACTCTTTCCGGTGATCACTGATAGTTGCCTTTAGATTATAAATCTGGTTTCTCCTCTTTTTCTCTTCTACTCTGCCCCAACCTCCCCCTTCCTTAAGCCAAACATTGTTATAGAACCTGCTGAATGCATGCATTGGGACTAATCAACGTATTACTTTGTTGTACCTATTATTAAATCCCATAATTTGACAGAAATGTTTTATTCCATTGTAATGCAAGTCTTAGGGAGCCTCTGACAATTTATCCGATCCCCTGGATTCTCTGCCTATCCCCGCTACCCACTCCCCATCAAAATTCAAGTTCAGTACTAGTTTTAAGGGGTATACTCTTTTTTTGCTGTGATCTTTACCTATCAGAACTTCAATTAAACCCCAGAGGTTTCAGAAGAGATTATATGTGTCATTTGCTGTCGTTTCTCCCATCAAATGCCAAGTTAGACATCAGGGATTAAGAGGGGTATATGCCAATCATTTGGTCAACACAGTTGCGATTTTGAGGAGGGTTAAAGGGGGTTTTCTTACCCAATTTTGTTGTTAGGAAAGATAAGCCTAGTTCTATATGCATATGCATATGCCGGTACAAAAGACTACATAAAGGCGACCTCAAGATTTCCCAATGAGAGTGCACTGAATTTTCAAAACAAATCATGTTTTTTGCATTTACATATGCTTGTCCATGTATTTGAGCACTGTGATAAATAACTAGTTCAAATTAAAGTTCTTCTAATAGCAAAACAGACTTGTTAAACATTCCGGATCAGGGATTTTTTGTTTATACACAGCAGCTATGGCACTTTTTACTGTGCATAAATTTTTACTGCTGAACACGAAAAAATCGATTCATCTCTAACTTGATAGTAATTTTTAGGTGACAATCTTTAGTTTTGGTAGTTGATTGGTTTTTAATTACTACAAAAATTATATTTCAAAATCCTGAAGCCTTTAAGGTTGTGGTTTTTATTACTAGTCCATTCAAGTAGCTTAGACCCTCGGTTTTTAATTAAATATTAAGAAGGTATATTGGTGTCGGGAAAAATTGTGAAAGCAAAGTTGGGTATTCATCTAATTACCCACCACAAGATTTTAATGTACATCTGAAAGTATTTCTGCACACCATTCTATTCCCTTTCTGCGATTTTGGCCATCGATCGGCAAGGAATCGGCACCAGCCGAATATTCGTAAGGAGCATAAACTTTTTCTGGAATGTTCCATTTATAAGATTGGTGTGTTAAACGTTGCATCGCTCTGGACAGAGAAGACATTGATTGATATCAAGAACAATGCTTGTAATGTATAATAGGTCTATTTTTCCTTCCCGGATTTGTCGCTTCAAACTTTCAAAGAAATACAAATACAAATATATTCTTTGTATTATGTCCTTTTAAGAGAAGATGAACACAATAATATGGGCAGGTCACTGTCCGACCATGGTCTTCTGGTAGCCGATATTGATCGCAGTGGTATCGCTCACGGATGATGGACAGATATTTGCAGCTTTGAGGGAAAAGGGTCAAATTTCAATAGAGTTGTAGGTAAATTCACATATGTTTGCAAAATTTAAAATCTGTGGGAATTGCGCCTGACACCTCTTACCTTCGATATATTAATTTAAAAAACGAAGGGTCTAAGCTAATGACATGGACAGTAGCATATAAACTTCTAACATGAGCAGGCTATAGACCATGTGCTGTATACTTTTTGGATTGGTTATGAATATTAATGAAATCATTTTCTTTTTAAAAAAAAACATCCACTCTACAGACTAAAAGGATGGTGATAGAAACATATATCGTCATGTTCTTGCATTATGGGCAGGTATATGAGTCATTCCATCTTTCAATAAAAATGTGATAAACCAAAGTTGTGGGGGCATCTTAATTACGCACTGGTCAATTCTCGTTTGATTAAGGATTACAGAAATATATTTGGCACATGTTTGCAGGCGACAAACATAGCTCAGTGGTGTCAAATACAACTTGCCTTATTGCGTTATTTCTGCACTGAGTATTTAAGTTGGTGGATTTTGCAGGCAGACTACACTGTTCCGTGTTTTGCTTTTTGAAAAATAAAGTACATTTTGAACTTGGCAGCAATGAAGCCAGTTAATAAGATTTCTTTTTGGGGGTAATAAATGGTTTTTGCAATTCGAATAATCCAGTAGATACATTATGTGATCCAGGAGAGAACAATGTATGGCTGGTGAAATATGCAATCGCAAGTCAAACACATCCGTAGATGATTGATTTGTCAAAAGTCTGGGGCGAAAATTCTCCGTGTCAGAAATCAGACACATGAGAGGATGAGATCACTCAGTCCTTCTGAAAAGTGAAGGCGTACGGAGGGAAGTAGGGCAGGAACAAATGGGCGGTGATGTCATAGGTGAGGAGAGGCTGCTTAACCCGAGGCTAAATACCGTGGCTACTTGGATGGTAATGTGACATACACAATGCACATGTGGTTCATTGTTTTTAGTGTTTGACGGTCTACAGTTGGGTGAAGTTCATGTCGGGATATAATATATCATTGGGTCTCCTAAAGGTGTATGAATCAGATAGCACTGAGGGCTGCCCTACATTAATCTTATCAGTGTTAAAAGAGTGTTATGGCTGTTCAGACATGTATATTTCTGTTCATGCGTTCCCTAGTACCCTCTTCTTAGAGCTACCTGTCTACATATTAGAGTGGCATGACTTGCATCTTCTTCCTATTAAGGTGTTGAGTGGAAGGTATACTCAATTACTCCGCTCAGGAAACTTTCATGTGCTCCAAACAAGTGTGCATTTGTAATGGTCAACACCCCCCCCCCATCTAACACACAATTGTAAACTCGTATAACAGGTTCTCAATAGGCAGCCCACAGGCCAAAAATCGGGCCCGCCAACTTTCATTTATTGGCCCTTGACTTGGCTTAAAGGTCCATGGCCCGATCGCTATATGGCCTCGTCCCCAGAAGCCCAGATTTGACTGGAGTGGTCAACATCTTGGTATCGGAAGAAAGCGACTCTTTTTCTCATTCCTTAAAATCGGGCAATCTCCCTTTAAAATATAAAGGGAAACATAAGAAATTGCTGGTGTATTTGGCCCTCAAGTGGGAACTTTCAAATGTGTTCAGCATCTCTGGACCTTCAGATAATATAATTGAGAATCCATGATACAATTTAAATTTGCTCAGTATTTCTCTACTAAATTGCCTCAGTATTTCTTACACGTTGGAACGTAACTTGAAGGCCATCCTGTACATTACACTTGGGACTGAGACCTATATGTACACTTTAGCATGCCTTTAAGTAAATAATGGCGTATCATTTCAACTATCACTCATCCGTCTATCATCAGTTGTCCATAGATGAATGGGGAAAGCAATCGCGTTAACTGCCCGAACCCATCTGTCTTTCACATGTTGCTGAATCTCAGTTGGATCTAGGTCGATGTCATTTTTGATCAAGTAGGGTATGCGGCAGTGTCAGCAAACCTGATGGCAAACATGCCTTGCTCAATGATGTCACAGCCAGAATGTTCCACACACTACAGAATGGGGATATGGTACACAACATGAGTCTCACAATAAAACCAAACCACACAAGATTGATATTATAAATTTTCCCTGGAAATGACCAGTGCCCACAAGTGTTGAGGGAAAAAAACAGTGCGCTTGGCTCGAACAGAAGCTCTGTATTACTAGCCACTGCACTCTTAACATTAAAGCAGCCACTGCGCACATTTTCTGAAAATATGAAAATTTCTTCAATTTGCTCGCGAATGATAGTCTAGGCCATGGAAGACTAGAGATATATTTTCACTAAAAAATAACATGCTCCAAAACAGAGAGGGACATTAGTAAGATTCTAAAGACATCCAGGGAATTTGCAG
Organism: Ophioderma brevispina; assembly: GCA_023653785.1. Classification (NCBI taxonomy): domain Eukaryota; kingdom Metazoa; phylum Echinodermata; class Ophiuroidea; order Amphilepidida; family Ophiodermatidae; genus Ophioderma; species Ophioderma brevispina. The sequence continues at coordinate 5,335 of JAMKCH010052152.1, read as the reverse complement.
GCTAACTTTTCAGTTTGCTGGAACTTTAATCAACAAATGTGTCATACTGAATATCATAGACTCGTAATCATAGATATTAAAACCACAAAGGTCACAGACTGTCAAAACAAGGTACATGCAGTGAGAATCAACTCTAGAGCGTGGTTACACACCATTCCGGTAATCTGCTGCTATTATGTGCCGGTTACATTAATTTATAATCGTTCTGTTTACCCATACGTGTGAGATTTGGGCTTAATAATTTCAGGTGAGGGCTAAGATTCTTGGGATTTGGCCCGAAATCATGCTCCAGGCGCATATATTTTCAACTCGTCTCATAGGGGCGCTATTAATTATTATGTGTGCGCTTTTATTCCGTTAATGTTTAATTGAAGTATGACAAAAGAACACGATCCTGCCGGCTCGGATTGCGTGGCGTGTGTCTGTGGGCACTCGTTGGTTATCCAAAGGTAGTGGGTTTGAATCCCACTCAGGAACAAAATTAGTTTATGATTTTGTTAGTATTTTAGAGTTGGAGATTGGAATCATAAAAACATCAGAAGTTGTGGATGAAGTAGAAACTATTGAATAGCTGCCTTAGAGATAATAAGACTGGTCATGGTCCTGGAGCATTGATTTCGGGCCAGAATCTCCGACGTGGCAGGGCTATGTATGTACAAGCGAATCATGCAAAAGTCAATTTTGAACCATTTTTCAAAAGGTGCCAGGTTTTTTAAGCTAACAAGCCAGGAGTGGTAGAGGAGCAAAGCTATTATCTATAGTTCTTAGGCCCGATGGGTATGTACAGATACGATATTTATATTGTCAAAATTTGAATTACTAGTTCTCCAGGAGAATTGTGGAAAATAGAAGAATCTTGAGAACTAAGAGTAATTCAAAAATTGTTAAACAATTTACCAATATTTAAAAGTACATTATGAAAGTAATTATTTTATTTGGTTCATTTAGATCTTAACAAGTGTCCAAAGTAGAATATACCAAAAGGGTGACTAGTCTTCCGCGTAACATTTATTCCTGATTTCACTATTATTAGCAGAATTGGTACCCACATCCAGTGCAGACTCGCAGAAGTGGGCCACCTGCCACAAAACTAAATGCAAGGTTGTAGGGCCCCAGGTGGGGCAGCTCACTCTCCAGAAAAGCCAATCAGCCGCTACTACAAAAGAGACATTGGGATCAATACTTGAATCGGGTTTTTTTTGGGGTGGTTTTTTTTTGACAAGCATTGTCTGCTAGCATAGTCTTAAAAAAAGGGCAGTTTTCCATACTGCCAGTGTCTAAGCAGGCATTGCAGCCATAATGCCTGGCCGGTGTGGTCATCATGTGAATGCATGTTTTAGGTAGTGAACCAAATAGCCCATGGAAGGTGTGTATAATGATTTGTGTTAACCCACAGGTAAACTGAGAAAAGGTTAATAGCATCCCAACTACATTTAACCAATAGGCCACTATGTTGTGTTGAATGCAGCGTAGGTTCAGGTTGTCTTGTGTAAAAAGCAGACCGGACCTAGTTTTTTTTTTATTCCTGTGGCTTCTAGGCTGCAAGCTGAGTGATATGCATACTTCAGATTTTTGTCAATCTTGGATGTTCTGTTGAGCAGTTGGTCAAATCCTAGAAGCAATGAGATTGGTTAGGCGCGAGATGTGTTTTTCACCGCAGAAAGAATAGAACCTGCAGCATTGTTACCTGTGTTGGGAATTGCAAACCTTTGTGCAGAAAAAGGTGCTTCGAAGTCCTGATAAGCCCCTCATCCATGGTTCATGAAAGTTGACCCCTACGGATACATAGTGCTTCGATTGACCTTTGTTACATCTGCCTCCTTCCTTAACAATGATATTAGGTCATCTCAGTTCAATTGTCAACTATTTTTGTCTGAAAATGGCATATATTTGGGTATATGATAAGATTTTAAACACTCACGTTTTTACGTGTACTAAATATGTAATCTCTGGGTACATTGTGTTCTTACCCTCTTTGGTTTATGGTTTATTCCCACAGCATAGAGAAATAAATAAAATGCATAAATTTAGGGTTCTGAGGGTGCATTTTGTTTATGAAAAAATGTTTGTGTCACACTTCTGTTTAGGACAGTAATTACAAGTTTCCTTGGCAGAGGCAAATAAAATCTGCATGTAAAACATTAGGCACATGTAAAATACTCAAGCCATTGAGGTTATTGTCTTGGTATTATCATAGCTTACTCCCGGGGGGGCCACTTGTTTTCCAAAGGTGGAAATTATGCGTGAACAAGAAAACGCATATAAAGGGTACTTTTTCCAACAGGCGATGGTGTGCGGACATTGATTAGGGTGTCAAAAACAGCAAGATGGAAAAAAGGGGTATGTTTTTTCTAAATCCTGAAATGTGATGTAAAAACATTTTAAAAAAAAATTAAGCAGAGATCAAAAATATTGTAAAGCAAAGCAAGATAATAAAGGTTATTAACGACACAATGCTTTGCTTAACTTGTTTCAGGTAGCAAACCTTACAGAAAATACTCTGTAGTGTAGCAAAATCAGACAAAAATTTACCTGGTTAGGGTATATTTTTAGTCGGTGGAATACTGTGTGGGGGCTTTTGGAAGTCCATGTTCACGCATCTATCCACCTTTGAATACAAGTGCCCCCCCCCCGGGTCGTACTCATTCATTATTTTTACTTATTAACCATTACCCTGAGTACCACATATCATCATCATGCTGGTCCTGGTATTAGCATGTAGAATTACGATTTCTACATTATATTGATGCGCGGGCTTACTTTAAATGTCGGCATATCAATTTACACCCTTGCCGCCAAAAAAAAGTAGTAACTTCATAACACAAAGAATCACTGGATTGAGGACGGCACTTGGTCTGAATCCCCCCCCCCCCCCAATTAAAAAATCCCCCCCCCCCCCTATGTCAATGTGAAAGAACTTAAAACATTTAAGTCAAAAAGGAAAGAAAGAAGGAAAGCGGTTCTCGCTTAATCCACCGGGCTCCCCAAGAGGTGAGTGATACAGAATTCCAAGATCCCACGCATTAGGGCTACACTTGGGGGTCAGTAGCACACCTAGGCTGAGTGCCCATTGTCGTTGGCACTAAAACACAGGTGATTCACAGTGAACATAGCTGGACTTGAATGATGTCCAGGGTCAGTGACAAATGTCTCCAATTCTGGACCAAAATGCCAATTAGTTTTAACCAAAGAAAAGGATCTTATAACTCAGTTGCCCCAATGTGGGAGTTTTTCAAATTTTAATAGAAAGATGAAAAGGTATCAGAGGTTTGTGATACAGTATCTATAGGAGATCAGATAAGCTTATGCTAACACGCCCCTCTAAACATGACGATTAGCTTCGGGAATCAAGCCCTCATTGTAGACAACTTACTGCGCATTCTTGGGGGGGATATGAGTAATAATTATTGTCAGAAAAGTTAAGAAAATGTATGGTGAAAATCTTTCATTATAAAGGGGAGTTCATGTTGCAAATCACGGGTGGTGACAGAGTACAAACGGTAACAAATTGGAGAAATGAGAGATTGGTTGAACTGGTGATGTTGGGTGCAAACCTTGAAATAGTCATGACACCAAAGAACTCCAGTGGATATATGTTGACAAATACACTTTGAGTGATCGTTTTACTGGATAGGGTTGTTTGGTTGAAAATTTGCCCCCCCCCCCATAAAAGCTTTGGAATGCTGAGTTCATTACCTCGCCTGACTATGTGTGTATTCAAGTATGACATCCACCAAGGAAAAGAACAGAATGAGTAAAGCAAGCAGATCTACCACGAACCCCCAAAATGTACTGAATTCAAAGCTCCTATGTTAACAGGTTCCTTGGGTTATTGGTATATTGCGTCAATTCTGTTGGTGTTGCATTTCTGAAGTGTTTGCTCAGTTTATCAAACATACAAACTCATTTTCTTTAATCGGGGTTGTATGGATGAGTCCGGCAGATAACGTTTTTAGGGCTACCCGATCGTTCCTAATAATGCCTCAGCCATAATATATGCATCCGGTATATGACCTATAAGACACAATTGTTTCACCAAAATACACTTTGCTTTCACCAACACACTCCCATGCCCCCCACACCCACCACACACACACCACCACCACCAAATCACTCTTTTCCAAGTGAAAATGCTCCCAATTTTGCAAAATTACTGAGAACAATTCAGTCACTGACCCTTTAAACCCGATTTTGAGTTTATTTGTCCAAGTTCTTTGTGAAGAATGAGGGAAAGCCTATTCATTAATGGTCGTTATGGCACAATGTCATGGATGTCAGCAGTACCTAAACTTTGTGGTGGCCGCCAGCTATAGGCTGGCAGGACCACTTAGCAATCCGTTGTGCGTGTTTATATGTGTATGTTTTTATGTGGGAGGTGTGTAGTGCGGGTTGGTGTGGATGTGTGTGTCAAAAATTGTTTTTAAGTTTTTTTTAAATTGACCCTCAAGTGACAAAGTTTAATGCAATGGAACCAAACTTCTGTCATAGGTGCACAATGGGGGTCCCTCATATGTTGATGAGGTCATCAAAGGTCATGTTGAAAAGGTCAAAGGTCATGTGTGAGGTCAGTGAAAAAAATGGGCTAAAACTGTAAAATTGATCTAATTGAAAGCTTGAAGTTCAATTGGAACCAAACTTTGTCATAGGTGCACCATGGATCCCTCATATGTGTTGATGATCAAAGGTCATGTGCCAGGGGTCAAAGGTCATGGGCGGCCACAGCTTATATTCTTTGAATATAGCGAGCGCGAAAGCCGAGAGAGAGAGAACAGCGAAATTCTAGGTTGTAGTAAATGTATTAAAAAAGTACTTTCTACCAAACAAACCATAAAAATAGGTCATGGAGAAAATGTAATACATGGAAGCAAGGAAAAACCCCTGTGTTCAACATTTGTAAATTCTGGCGAGGTTCAGTTACAGTTGTCTGCATTTCACCTAAAGATATGTCTGCCCCTTATCAGAAAAATGTTTTTTGCACAAGTTTAACACCTATTAAAATGGGAAGGACATTTCGTTGTAACATTTCGGTGATGTTATTAGTTGTGAAATATGAGGCAGTGCACAACAGAAAATACGGTCAACCATTCAACAGTTCTCCACTGAAAATGGTTTTGACTAGATGATGAAAGCAGGGCAATGTGGCAGATTGTCTGGGCGCAAAATTTTGATCTCAAAACCCAACAGTCCGGCATGGACCCCCACTAAATTTAGAGGGGAGGATTATGGTCTTGACTTAACTCAAGACGGACAGCAAATGACTTAGTTCCGCACATCTTAGCTCCAAATGGCCCTCAATTTGAAAAACCTGTTAGGGTTTCAAACATGGAAAAGAGCT
>JAMKCH010052151.1:0-10252 GCA_023653785.1 Ophioderma brevispina | reverse complement strand
ACATACATTCTAATCAATTTATTGTCCTTGGCTACTTAAGCACTCTGCTCCATGGGGCTTCCTCCTGCTATGCAGGGCCTATTGGTCATAATTGACCTGTTTATTTTCTGGCTAACTAATATATAAAATTTAAATAATTTTGCTTATGCCTGTGGATATAGTTAGTTATAATCCAAAAATGTTGTAAATGAGAAAAAAACATTCCACTTGTGATGTCTTAAAACATGACATGTTGTCATATAGTTTTTTTTTTAAGGTATTTGGCCACACTATGTACATGCAGAATTGGAAATGTGGGCTGTAAAGACTCACAGAGAGTGATAGTATGAGAGTGCGGGGTGGGGGTGAGCTAGTCACTCAAATTTTTTTTGGGGGTACGTATTTGTGTGGCCGACTTCCAACTGGAAACCGATTTGTCGTCTTTTATAATGGGCCCTTAGAAATTTAGAAAAAAAATTGGAGGAAACTTGAGGCTTTTGAACTAAACTTTTGGCCAAATTCCAAAATTCAGCTGAGGAAAAAAGGCAGAGTGTGAGAGGGCGAGAGAGACTGGGGGCACTCTAGGTAGGGATGTGTGTTTTTTCCCGATTTTTGAACTTATGGGACTTGGAACTGATTTTGCTTTTAAATTAGGGCCTTTTCATAAATGGATTTGGAGGAATATTAGGCTTTTAGAAACTCAAATTGGCTCAAATAAAGCTCGAGGAAACAATTTTCCCAAAAGGGACCTCAAGAAACTAAATTATGCTTCAACTGGAAGTATTAGTACACTCAAGTGCTGGATTCGCTGCTGTAGGCATGACTGGGGTTGTTCGGGAAAAGGAGAACCCTGGCGGTGGGGTGGGAAGGAGAAACATGGGGATAGTTGGGAAGTGGACCTGGGGTAATTGGGAAGAGAGTCTGTAGTTAGTTGGGCAGGAAAAGATCATGTTGGTCATGGAACGGAGACCACATGAGTAAAATTTTGGGAATTGGCCATGTTTTGGTTAGTTGGGAAAGGGCAACCTGTGTTATATTAGGAGAATTTTAGTTACTTGATAAGATGCTCGGGGCAGCTGGGAAGGGTCTCTGAGACAGATGAAAAGGGGATCTTGTGTAGATTGAGAAGGGGACAATTGTGACAGTTAGGACCTTAGACTCCTGGGAGGTCAATAAAGTGGACTTATATAGTTGCAAAGGGTCCCTGGGGTATTTAAACAGAGGCCCTAGGTAGGTGACAAAATTTTACTAACACTGCAAGTTCACTTCTGATAAGGTTCCGTACGAACCTAACAAGCCCCCGTCACGAATCGCGGAAGCCGAGAAAGAACCGCGGAAATTTATCTAGTTTCATTTATAAACGAGATTATTAAGACGACATCATGTTTGTCCATAGTTGGTCCCTGTTCAGTACATATGTCTCTGTCTGCCCCTGGTATATTTTTCGTATTTAAGTAACCTTTTCCATGCCCCTTTTTTCCTTTTGGCGGGGCACTGCGACCTCACGGCCTCAAGTTGGCAGTGTCTCGTCCCTTCACCATGTATGCTCTCCAAATACTGCTTTGTATTGGTTAATATTCGTAAATGTGTCACCTATCTGTATACTTTTGCAAGTAAGTCTCAGTTTACCATAGTTGTATTACTTTATTTCTGCTATACAACAAATCTCCTTTTGACATCAAACAATGGTTATCTGTATTAGTAAGGTTTATCATCTGTTTTTGTATACACTGTTTGTGAAGCTAGACAAAATAAAATCTGAAATCTGAAAAATCCAGAAAAAAAAAAAATCTTTAACAGGATGCCTTTAACCAGTTGTTAATGTTACATGATTGATAATTGTACATAAGGAGGGGTCATGCTCAGCATGACTAAACCCCCGACATAACCACGTCTTTCTAAAAATTTTCGCCCATACATGTACCTCCACATAAAATGAATGTACCACTACCAGGCATGGCAGTGTGAGTAACAAGTCTTTACAAGACCATCAATCGGTTAAAAACCGAGATAACGACAGCAGCATTTGCTAGCACGAGGTTGCTCTGGTTTTTCCGCTATGATAGCCCCTACTATCCTCTCCCTAAGCCAGAGTGGCAGTTCATTAAAACAACGGGATCCACAGTGGATCCCGTGCCACAAAGTCAAGAATTTGGTTATATTTACAGTCTCTATGACACCCCGCATATGCTCGATTTGGGCAATGGGGCTTTCCAAACGGTTAATTTGGGGAACTGCTAATTGCATTTTCTATGGCAGCGTCGGTCCCAGTGACATTAAAAAAATCATCTTCTTTAACTTTGTTTCAAAAGATTCTTCGTCAATAATTGATAAAGTAAGACAAAAATATTGGACATCAAATCCGTCGGGGTTAGTGGATTAACCCCGCTGCAAATAGTTTGTAATTTCCAATAACGGTCATTTAGATTTAAATATTCGGACCAGGCCTACTCTTAGTCAAGTATGTGTGTAACCGTCTCGATATGGTTAAGAGCGCCCTCTATGGTTAAGTCTTTGAAAAAGGACTAGCACCCGGAAGTTGATGCGTTTTGAATTGCTGTTGAATGTAGGTTGGCATGTCCTACAACCATGGCCGACTGGATATTGGGGATTTTTAAACGCGTGAGAATCCACGTTCAAAATCATCAGATTTTAACCATAAATGGAAAATAGTCAGGAGACAAATGCGTATACTCTAAAATAATTTAGGAATAAATCAAACTCATGATGCAAAGGTACTTTAGATTTTCACTAAGTGCTGTTTTTTTTATTGATTCGAATTGCTTATTCCGCATCGTGAATTCAATGCGCACCCCACCCCAGGGGGTTCAAGTACACTAACGTACGTAGGTTGTATCCCGGAGGTGTTACGGACGACGTGCAATGTACGTGAACGCGCTACTATGCATTGCATGATAAAGCTAATTAAAACTAGCATTGACTAGTAGTAAGTTGTAACTTATCACTTGGCGCTAAAAAGTTCTATCTTAACGTTATGTACTTATGATTAGGCAGTTCAATCCCCCGTTACGTTATCGGTGACCGAAAAAAAAACCACCGCGGCACAAGACTTGTGCGTGTGGGTCTACCAACTAGTGGACTATTTTTAGTTTTTCCCGAAAACCAAAGCATGTAGCAAAATATCGCTGCGACAGATTCAGCCATCCTTCAAAAATGCATTGCATGGCATATGTTTATCCCATTTCTGTAAACGGTATAGAGATAAAGAAACGTGGTCAACTTTCTTTTGGGTAAATAAGTATCATCGATGGGTGATTCAGAAGTTGTACTCTTTGCTGCTGATGTGCGTTGTCCCATTAAAACACAACGCTAAATATAGCATTGGCACTCGGCACCACTTTCGGAGATCTCCGTAAATATCCGAAACATAGATTTATGAATGAAAAGTGGAATCCGTTCGGTGTGATTATCGGGATCGCTTCGCCGATTGGATAAATTTTCGAAAATTTAGATGATCAGCCCTTTTCAGCCATATTTGATATATTCCAATGTACCGTTTTGACCAAAAGCTATGGATTTTTAAAGTTTTAGCATTCTTTCAGTATCGAAGTAAATCCTTTTTTGGCAATAATATAATAATCAAGTTATGTAAATTCTGACTATGAAAGAATAACTATTATTTCCCCAAGTAATTAGTGCATATTCTCGCTCAGGGAAATAAAAAGAAATGTGGAGTAAGGAAAAATCTCGCCATTAGCATGCTGTACAACAGCCCTACGTCTGTGATTGACAGCTCTTGAGTTGACAACATGACGCACTCTTCCGTTTTAGGTATCAGCGCAGTCCTTTTTCACTTTCAAGTGCGTTTGAAAGACGTAGCTTTCGCGTTTCAATAAAATAAAAATGCCTAAGGAGTATGATGTTTGTGATGAACTGTAATTACGTAATACGTCTAGTATCACATTATGTTATTAGTTTGGTGAAAGAAGCTCTGCGTCTTAGACTGCCATGTTTGGTACCCAATCCCAGGTTATTCATGTATTTTTGAAAGAATATTTCAAAACCAGATTGTTCCAGACAACCTTTTTTTGAGTTCAGTTCTTCATGCAACATGACTTAAAAAAAACTTCAAAGTGGGTGCACATAGATCCATTGAATAATTTTCGTTGGCAACAATAGAAGAAAAAATGTTCGTCTAGTTTCATTAGTAATTGTATTTTGTAGTATTAAACTTAAGTATCTGTTGCAGAATGGAGCTCTATCCCCACCCCACCCCAACCCCACCCCACACACCTACAAGTAAGGACGTGTTCACACAGTGTTCATAGTCAGGATTTTTAGAACGGGGTGGCATGGATTGTGTAAATGTACACACACGTGTTATGTAGGGCATATACCGCCTATTTTTTTGGCGTTGCGCAGGGAAGGGGAGGGGGGAAGGAGGAACTAACTAATAATTCATTAGGAGTTATGAACACACAAAAATTGCTATGTTTTTTTTTAGCATCCAATAATTTTATAACCGTGTTTCATCTGTCACATTTTGAAAAGTATCATTTTCCCATTTTTTTAAAGAAATCTCAAATTAATTAAGAAAAATATGCAAATAAGTACGTCTATCAAAAGTGCTTATTGCTGGGCTTATTCCTGCAAATAGCTAATATCTCATTTAGGATCTTATATCGCACGTGACAAGTTTTTTCTTATGCATCCACTACTTTACCTGTCCCTGGTTATAGTACGCATTTTGCAAAATTATAAGTTTTTTGCATTTTAGGAAAAATATGCAAATTAGTAAAACATCAGCAAAGGAGAGGGAGGAAACTAATACCATTACATAGAGCATGCATCAGGGGTGTTTTCTTCTAACAATTTGGACGTATCGACCAAATGTACAAACAATAAGTAGCCTATTGTTAATTTTTCTACAAGAAAATGCTTAAAAATCATGAATGTTACCATTTTATAATCATTTCCTATGACAAAATTAGTTCATATTATATGCAAGATAGATAGTTTCTTTATATTGATATGTATAAGCTCTTATATCATGAAGATATTGGCTGAAAGTTTCTACTTCTGTACTTGGGATAGTTTTTTCTTAAGATATCTTTATTAGACATAAAGATTGCTATTTTGAATGGTTCCTAAGAAAATAAAGAAAATAAAAAAGGATTGACCTTTGACAAATGGGTTCCCAATTGCTATCAATGTGTGGCGATTACTAAAATGGAAAGTATCTATATCTCCAGCAACCGATAGATCCGAAAAAAAATTTTGAAAATTTCAATAGAATGTTACCTGCTGCAGTTGCACCCCGTCTATCAAATGTTGGGTATTTAACCTCTCGATACCATATAAACTTTCACTGAAGTGCCTATCTATTCGTTATGTTCGTTGTATTGTCACGTTTGTCCCTTACCCCAATCCAAAGCACTGGCGGAATTTGTTTCATCAGAATTGTAGGTTTGCTGTTGTTCCATTTGCCATGATTTGCCAGAGGCTGGAGCTCGTTTGTGTTCTCTTTCCTTCTTCTCTTCCCCCCTCCTTTTTTTCTTTTCTTCTTTTTGACGACTTTTTCCCTTCATTTTTGTCTTCCAGATCCAGATGGTCTTCTACCGGCATGACGTTTCTCATCCATGACAAAAAAGTCGTTAAGCTATAATTACATTACAATGTCAAAACTTTGATTTTGTTTCTGCGTATTAATTCATGTAAGTGTTCCAAATATCTGACATGTATCGGCGGCATTGCGAAAAAGTTGTTCTGGTGTTTCTGAGATGCAATAAAGGCCAAGTTTTGTCAAATTATCATTTACACCGGCGGTTAATATGCAATTGATTTGCCTCCAGACTTTTATATGATCAATTACTAATAACTAGGCCCATCAGATTTGATAATCGGAATAAATTTTCCCGGTAAGAAAAGTAGAAAACTTAATAAGTCATGGTATTGAGGCTTTTTTCTTAAATTAGAAATAGGTTTTCCGGGGATTTCCCTTCCCTTGGGTGGGGACACGAACTCTAACCCTTGACCCCTAGTGTCACAGTGAGCGAGTGGCTATTCGTAACGTGGCGGTGCTAATTGCTAACAATTTCGTCTTATTCGCACTGCGACAAATGGGCTGTCTTACCCATGCGTTTAACCTGAGCTACGTGTCTATTTCTTCTCTTTCCGCAGCGGCAAATTTTAAATTTATCACTATTCTCCCAGACATTAGTTTTTGGGAGTCGAAATATTTTGTAGACAGACACAGTATTGGGCCCTAGGCCTAAACTTTCTTATAAACCTGAGACAAGTATAACTCTATCTAGCTACTCTGTAGCATGAATAGTTCAGAGAAGAGCACGATGTGGTCCAGTTATGTGTACGGCTGACTCAATGATCCTTAAGGATTGCGGCGGTTCGTACGCCAAGTGCGGCCAATGTGTCTCGCGCGGCCCTTTTTTTTTAAATAAATGTAAGTGTTTCTTTGTGTGTGCACAGATCCCGTTCCCTTTATTTACCTTTTTTTCAACCGTCGAGCCTCTGCCAGGTACTGTCTTTTTATTGAAATTATGGGAAGATAATCAAGTAATATGAAAGAAAATATCAACTATAAAGAAGTAAAGTGTAAATTAAAACAAAATATTAAGCTAATATAAGCAATTCAAAAAATAATATCAAAGTGAATGAACAAAAAAATAATATCAAAGTGAATGAACACAAAATAATATCAAAGTGAATGAACCAAAAAATAATCTCAAAGTGAATGAACAAAAATAATGACAAATTCAATAATAAAAAATACAGTAAAGAAATACATGCATAAAAAAAGAAAATATGAATATAAAGAATGAAATAAAAAAAAGCATAAACCATATAACGATGAAACAAAAAATGAGAAACATACATTATAGCAATATAAAATAAATAAACAATATCCAAAATGGATGCAAATAGATAAAAACAACACAAAAGAAATGTTCTTTGGAGTCAAAGCATCCCAAATTATCAACAACAAAAACGAAAAGAACAACAGAAAAAATACCTCCCCAACACCACACATCGGAGAAGTTTTGGTGACTATATATCTATATAGAGGCTACATGTTTAAATTAAGAGATGATTAGGGCTCTAACTGCCCGCGGTGTACGGTGTGAACAACTGGCAAATTATTTCGTTATTTTTATCGCTCATTGTGCGAATTACAGAAAAACTTTCTTATTCGCACCACCACGGTGCGAATTACAAGAAAGTTTTCTTATATCACACCGTTACGGTGCGAATTAACAAGAAAAGGTTTCTTATTCACACGCTACGGTGCGAATTACCGGAAAAACATTGCTTATTCGCATCGTCACGGTGCGAATAGACCTTCCCACAAAGTTAGTGTTTCTGGAGAGGTTTTGATCCAATCTCTCTAATGGCACACGGTGTTTGCCATGGAAGTCTATTGAGGTGCTTCTCACTGATCTCTCCCATGCAGGGTTCATAATTTGTTTTGACATCGGAAGATCATCATAGTATAATAGGATCATAGGATAGGATATGATTTGTTTCCAAAATCCCAAATTACAGCTCATGATGAAGTCACATTGAAATTGCAATGATTGACATTTGTTGGGGGGGGGGAGAGGGTTACAACCGATCAGCGTGATATATGGGCACCATGATCAATCAGTTTTGAAAACTAAACACAAACCTTTGATCTTTGTTTTAGAGCTGCCAAGCCCATGAGTAGAACGATCAAAGAAAATTGAAATTTATCAACCAATTCAAATGACGTGGTAATGGTAAAGAATATATAATTTTGTATCCTAGTATGAGAGGTTGCTTACTTAAATGAAATACGTACATGATTCTGAAGATTTGGAAAATTTGGTATGGATGGAAAGCTTAAGTAACGTAGTGATTCTTATTTAAATCAAAATAAGTTGAAAATTGTCCAATTTGTTGAGTATTTTGCCTTTTTAATTCCCGCCCCAATAGCTTATTTACTAGAAAACGATTCCGACAAATCCACTCGCAGCAAATGGTGAAGTCAAAGTGATTTGACAATCCATAATTTCCGTCGTTGTGCCCATCATATCGCAGTGTTGCCAATTTCAATACTAATTAAACCACAACGAAATGAAGAAAAATATGTCATTCTGGTAACTTTTTTTCTAAATTTTATTATTACTTTCAGTAATCCATCAATATTACAGTGTTCAGCAATAACAATCGACGTAAACACGGATGTTTTGGTCATCACTGTGGACGTCACGAGTTGGGCGCTTTTGCTCAATGAAGCCGTGGCGAACAATCCGCCCGTGTGCTTCGTAGGTCCAATAAAAGCAATATGGCCAACACCCGTGAAAGTAAAGGAAGTAGAGTTGGTGTAAAGGGTACAAGTAAAATTGTTATTGTTTTCGGGGATGATTTGTGTGGATGTACATATTATTTTATGAATTGTAATTCAAACTGAGCTTGACAAAAATCTTGACATTATTTCCCTTTAACTAGGACTAGAATTTAGAAATAACAAAGTTAAGTGAAAAATGTGGTCCTTAAACTGACTTTCTTTTTAAGAACAGGATGAGCTCCAAAACTTGTGGACACCAGCTGGCCAACTACAATGAAACTATTGCCTTGGGCTCACATGGCTCACTGAACTGGGCTTTGTGTTTTGGCGTGGATGAGTATGAAGGGAATACATGACAAAATGACTTTGTCAACACATGGTGGCATTTCAGTGGAACAGAGCACAATAGCTAACCTCCACACAGATTGCCTACCCATATGGGTGTCATGGAATTTTAAATATAGATTTATTGAACCTAGCAACACCACAAAAAAAAATACTCAAGTTGAATAGAGCTGAATGTCACCTCCAACCAACGCAAGGGTGTCTGTTGTTCCGACCATGAAATCAATTTATTTTTCCCGTAACATTTTGTGAGAATCATAATGATGCAACTATTTCATTATTCTTGTTGGAACTTTTGCATAACACCATTTTCACCACCTTTAGTGTACTCTGATACCCACTTTTGTGTAAAAACAAAAACCACCCTACAAAACTTATTGTTCTCGAAACGATAGACCAACCTCCCTGCCGGGATAACCTCCGACGAACGAACAGACTCAGCCCTCGAACATCAGACCCGGAAGTAAATTCACTTCGGGTCTGATGTTTCGGTCTGATTTTTCGAGACACCCGGGGGGATGCCTCGAACACCGACCTCGAAACAACAGACCTCAGACCCAGAGGAAGTGACTTTTTTTTCCGACGTCACATTTTACTTCCGGTCTGGTAATTTGTTTCTAGACACCCGGGGGGAATGTCTCGAAACATCAGACCTAGAAAACACAGGGACCTCAGACCTCAAAACATCAGACCCGGAAGTAATTTCACTTAACAGATCGCCAAATATTATTATAAAAATGGCATCGAATACAACTTCGGCGACCATGTTTTGCCGTGAACGTTCTGCCGATTCCAATATGGTACAGGCATCAGGTGCAATAGTATACGCTTAGACTGCGGGATGCACCTCACAATGTAATTGTAGGCCTGCCAAGCGTAAGATAACGATTACACAAATGTTCAGTATGAAGGAAGGAAACCTTCCTCGTGGCATAATGATATTCGGGCTAAATACTTGGGACTTCAGTGATTAACTTCACGACACATTGCGGTTAAACTTACAATACTAATAAGAATGACTTGCGATCAAACAAACATCATGTGAACTTGAATTTCAAAAAATCACACCCGAGATGGAAATGTTTACTTTGGGGAAAAATCACTTCCGGGTCTGAGGTCTGTTGTTGCGAGGAATCCCTCCCGGGTATGTCTAGAAAACTCAGACCTCGAAACATCAGACCCGATGTAACTTCACTTCCGGAAGTAAAACCTTCAGATCCCGGAGTAATGTTGACTTCGGCAAAAAAAAAATCACTTCCGGGTCTGAGGTCTGTTGTTTCGAGACACCCCCCCGGGTGTCTTGACACAATCAGACCCGGAAGTGATTACTTACGGGTTGATGTTTCGAGGTCTGAGGTCTGTTGTTTCGAGGTCTGAGGTTTCGAGGACACCCCCAAAAATGATTTTGCACCTGTTCTTGGTTAAATCTACTAAAATCCACATTCACAAGCTGTGATCACAAGAAAGAAAAGAAACTTTGATATTTTTTTAAAATACAAAATAAGAACTTTTAGGTGTTTTAAGCATCTCAAAACGCCGGGCAGCAGAAAAATCATAATGAGTGGCGGGTTACGGGAAACATAAAATAGACTTAATACACCTTATTCTGTACTGTGTAAAACCACAATCAGCTGTTTAGTG